>CM053028.1:216322948-216393625 GCA_028564925.1 Lithobates sylvaticus
TCAAGAGGGGTTTTCTCATCTAAACACACCCCCTTGCCTGCATGCCTGAGCTAAGGGCGAATAGATTTTAGGAAGTAAATGCTACATTAATCATCTGCCCTTACGTAGGATGGCCACTGCCAGAAGTGCTAGGGGTTGTTTTTCAAAGTGATTTCTCAGCAAAATAAAGCATGGATGAGTGAATTAAAAATGAATCAAATAGCGTTTTTTGGATAGTGGTGCTCAGCAGCAGAGTAGTTCCACTTTAAGGGAAAGAGAGGTCTCTGAGGCTGTCATTCTTACTTTTCTAAAAGCAAGAAAACTGCTTCTAGAAATATCTACTATCATACCAGGAAATCCTTCTTGCCTGGTTTGAACACATTTATTCATTAATTCCTCCTTCCTACATTGTGAGAGGTTCTAAAATGTAAACAGTTGTACTGTTTACATTTGGGAATGCTGCCATTGGCCATTACAAGGCACAGAGGCACTCTGATTAACTATGCTCTTTGCTGTCCAATGACATTGGGAGCAGAGGCATTGTGTGAGCTCAACAACAGTGAAGAGAAGGACATTTAAGAACATTCACTCAGAGTAACAGCTCCCCCTAGAAGCCTTTTACTTCCATGACTGGTAGGACAGTAGTTAAAGGAGCTGTAAAGGCAGAAGTTTTTTTTTTATCTTAATGCAGTATGTAGCAGCCTCCCCAGCACCCCGTTATTACTTACCTGAGCCCCATCTCTCTCCAGCGATGTCCACAACTGTCTTATGCGGTGTACACACGACCGTTTTTTCCATCGGAATAAACTCTGATGGTTTTCCAACAGAGTTCCGCTGAAACTGTCTTGCCTACACACGATCACACCAAAGTCCCACCGTCTAGAACGCGGTGACGTACAACACGTACGACGGGACTAGAAAAAGGAAGTTCAATAGCTGCCGTCTCGTACTTGCTTCAGAGCATGCATCGTTTTTGGTCCATCGGAACAGCATACAGACGAGCGGTTTTACCGATAGGAATTGATTCCGTAGGAAATATTTAAAACATGTTCTATTTCTAGGTCTGTCAGAATTTTCGAAAAAAAAAGTCAGATTGAGGCCCACACACAATCAGAATATCAGATGAAAAGATTCCGTCTGACTTTTTCTGCCGGAAAGTCAGACTGTGTGTACATGGCATTAGCCGTCCGGGACTCTCCTCCTGATTGGCTGAGACACAGCAGCGTCGCCATTGGCTTCCATGGCTGTCAAAGTCAGTTAGCCAATCAGAAGAGAGAGAGCGTAGGGCTGGGTCTTCATGTCTGAATGGACACACAGAGCTGACTCGGCTCAGGTGCCCACATAGCAAGCCACTTGCTGTGGGGGGCACTTGACAGGGGGAGAGGGGCAAGCAGCACAGAAGAGGCACCCAGGAAGAGGAGGACCCAGGCTGCCCTGTGCAAAACCAAACCTCTCCCCGCGCTTCCTACACTGCCTGTCACTGATCGGCTGTTCCCTGTCATCGGGAAAGCTGATCAGTGATGTCAGACATCAGCCACGCCCCCTACTCTGAAAAAAAAAACGCGCACACGTCACACTAACTCCTCCCCGCCCCCTAGTGGTTAACTCCTTCACTGCCACTGTCATTTACATAGGAATCAGTGCATTTAAATAGCACTGATTTCTGCATAAATGACAATGGTCCCAAAAATGTGTCAAAAATGTCCGATGTGCAACCAATCAATAATCGCCAATTGCGATTTTTTTTTTAAATAACAACAGAGACTGTACAAACACTTTAGAGCAATCCTGTCACCAGGTAGGAGAATTTACATCTGAATCTGAAGGTAAAGCCATTCGTACTGTCTATGACAAACTAATTCTGCCTTCCAAACATAAGAAGAAATTAATGTGGCAACACAGGTAGTTCTTTTTTTTTATTTGCTACCAAACTCTTTTATATTACTTTTTAAATCCTGTAGAACTGTGCTTGTTGCCCTTGGTAAGTAGATACTTCCTTTCAGCCTGTGAACAATGAGAAAATGCAAAGGAGACTCAAAAATGGCCCCCTTTTTATAAACCAATAAAAAAAAAAATCACTTTCCTATCAATTAATTTCTGAATAAAATAAGACATACCAGAAGCAATTTCAGACCCAAATGAAGCTATCAATTGGTACCATATATTTTAAGAATATTAAATACATTAGGCAAACAAGTACAAGTCAATAACACAGTCACAGTTAAAAAAAAAAAAAAGTTATTTCCACTGAATTTTCATTGCCGAAGTTGACATTAATTCTTCCCAAACATTAATTCGGTTTTATTTTTGCTGTTTGTTGATGGAATATAATTGTGACGTCAACTGTTGCACCTGCAAAAAATAAATAAAAAATCATAATTATAATTATCATCCCTGGAAGTTATATACTTTACAATGTTATACATACACACACTATGAATAAGCAAGCAGCTAACTTCTAGTTTTCTGTCCTGGCTATGGTCCTAACACAGCATGTTTCATAGATCTCAGAAGCACAAGTGGCTTAGTCACTAATCCATACAAAGCGATATGCTCACGTTATTCTGTAGGAAGATCTGTAAGACCAACCAGTGTAGCATAGGGTTGCCACCTGTTCGGTTTTGACCCAGACAGTCCAGATTTTGATCCTGTGTCCGGATTTCAGTCCATCTGAAAACCGGACAGACAAATTATTAAGACTGGATAACTGCCTGAGGAGGAGAGACTGTGGCACCCCCAGTGGAGAGCGGGGGCAGGCCCAGGGCTGTGTCTCTGACAGGGTGGACGCCTGGGCTTTGCAGTGAGGATCGGGCCTGGACTGGCCAGCGGTAAAGCAGACTGAGGGGCCTCACAGGCTTGCCCTTCCTCCGCAGCGATGCCCATTGATTCAAATGGCAGGGGCGGTGGAGGAGTGGTGTATTCACCACTCCCGCACCGCCGAAAAGATGCTGCTTGCAGGACTTTTTGCTAACGTCCTGCAAGCGCACTGGGCTATCACACTGGGGCTGCAGGGGAGGCGCTTTTCAGGCGCTTTACAGGCACTATTTTTAGCCCAAAAGCGCCTGAAAAACGCCTCCAGTGTGAAAGGGGATTTAAGTTCAAAGCAATACTTAACCTTAGAAGAAGGGACTATACACCAAAATCTTGCTCTAAAAATGTAACTGTTAGTGCAAATAAAAAAGTAAATCAAAAAGGTGTCCAAAACCGGACCTAATATTGGTAATGACGTAGGTTACAAAGAAATGTCAGCAAACGACTTTCACTGATTAAGTGATGGGAAACAATAGAGAAGCAGACTTGAAGTGATACTAAACACACTGTTTCATTTACATTGTCCCTTCTATTTCTGTATGTGGATGATGGCACCGTATCTATTTTAATAAAAAAAAACAAAAACAAACAACATCTAGGTTTTAGCAGATCATATATTCTTGTTGTATTAATTCACAATAGTGTAAAAGAACCACATTATTTCACGTTAACATGGTAGCAAAGTCTGTGTTTAAAATCCGCTGTCAGGCAGGGTTTCTATAACATCTGTCATAACTGTCCCCCTGCCTGTCAGCTGGTAAAGTAATCTGAGAAGCACATGCGCAACTCCGATCACATTTACAGCTCTCTCTGTTTGCTGCGGCCATGTCACTCCTGTGTGCATGCGTGGGAGTGATGTCACCGCAGCCCGGCCACTCAAGCAGCCAGAGATATGAAACCCAGAAAGAATCACCGGGGGAAGATCAAAGCGCCGGGGGGGAACCGGAACAGCTCTCCTCTGGAGGATTCCGTTTGAAGGCAAGTCTGCCATAAAGTGCTAGTATGCGGTGCATAATAGTACATTATGGCTTAAACCTACAGGGGGACCAGCTTATTTTTTTGGACTGGACTTTACTGCTTTAAGGACAGAACTGGACAGCAATTACCATTTGTAGTCTGAGGATTTGTGTCAGATACTTAGATTTCATTTTAACTATATTTTACACTGAATGTAGGTATCATGAGTCTGAGTAGAAAAGCTTATGGATGCCTTTTCCAGACTTCTGCATGGGAAAAATATGGCAACACTATCTATTATACATAAACACATACACACTACTAACTACTTACATTATTGTCGAACACAAAATCAATAGGATTAAAACATATACTCTACGCATAACCCTACATTATATCCTGACTGCAAATGATAAATAAATCAATAAATACATGAATTTTTCTCTGTCCTGGCACTTAGGAGTCCTTAAACAGCAGTATGGACATACAGACATACAGCAGCTTTAGAAAAAAGCACAGTGGTGTCCTGAAGCCAGCAAAGCACTAATAAAATGAAAAAGAGAAAATGGGGGGGAAAAAAACATTACACACCCCTACCTTATAGTTTTTACCTTCTCTTATGCTTCGGATTTTGTAGATTCTTGTAACTCCAATCTTTTGAAATCATCATTTCTCTGTCCTATGACGTCTCTAATTAACACTGGAAGAAAATGAAAACTATCAGTGCACAACTGTAGATGTTGCTAACAAATGCAGTAAAACACTTATTTGTTGAACTTTTGCAGTTATTTGTCCTATAAAAAACTGTGTGTACATTCGTTCTAGGGGTCAAAATCAAAATGTATTAAGCTATTTTCTCTCTAGGTGAATTGTTTTTCATTCCCATAGAATAGTGTAGGCAATTGGCTTGGGACACAGACGATGATAGCATTTACTACAGTGATCCTCCACTTCCACAGGAATCAGCCAGTTAAAGAATATGCATACTTATATAGGTCCACAATGGACCAATGTTACAATGCAAAAATATGCATTCCTGGAATTCAGCTTTAAGTTATAGTCGAAGTCTTGTGGGCGAAGTCACAATTTGCTTTCTTAGTGAATTAAGCCATATAAACTTCCTGACAAAGTCCCTGGCTTTTTCTCTCTGCTAAAGAAATGTATTTTCACCTTACCTATTGCATTTTCACAATATAAAATATTATAAAATAAGCTTAAAAGCCAACAGGTGGTGACCACAATAGGTTTGCAGACCTGGAAACTTCCCTGGAGGAATCCTAACATGGGAGTACCTTGCTACTTATCTTTACTAGTTTTCCTACTGTCATGAGGTGGTACACATACTCCTGTCACAAAGTATTTTCTATAGTAATTATGTATGTAGGAACATACTGTAACTAATGAGGAGGAACTGAAGGTGGAGGCATTGGCTACAATACTTGTGAAGGGTTGCGTGGGTCTCTAGGTTCCTGGATTCTTTGTGGAAGAGAACTTTTGTAACCTATGGTTTGAAGATTATTCCTCTCCCAGGCTCAACTTAGAGCAGATGATCACACAGGATGTCCATCAAACCCATCTCCCTAAAGGCCCCAATGCTGCCCTGTTTACTCCAGGCTTGCTGTGAAAATTGGCATCTGGCTCAAATCAGTCCTTTCAAAACCATATTGTCAAAGCCATATTGTTCTCATGTCCCATCTGCATTAATAAAGGCATACCCCACTTTTAAGTACACAATGGGGTTTATTTACTTAAGCTGGAAAGTGCAAAATAAGGCTCACTTCTGCATAGAAACCAGTGAGCTTCTAACCCCAGCTTGTTCAATTAAGCTTTGGTAATAAAACCTGGAAGCTCATTGGTTTCTATGCAGAAATGAGCCTTATTTTGCACTTTCCAGCTTTAGTAAATAAACCTCATTATGTACTTAAAAGTCGGGTATGCCTGTATCTATTTTTTTCCAATATTACAGCTTTTTTGTTTCTTACTATTCTTTATAGAGAAATATGTATGTATTGCAGAGATTTAATGCAAATGTTTTCTTTTTTCCTGACAATTTAAGGTAAAAATAAAGAGAAAAATCATATTTGCCCACAGATATTAAACAATGTCTTCTACCTTTTTAAACAATTATGAATGCCCTCTTTCTATTTACAATCTGTAGTAGAATCCTGGTCCTGTCCCCTTACAAATGGACAATACCAGGACATGGAAGCTTTTCAACTATTATGCCTATTTACCTAATCTATGTTACCAAAGACCTGCACTATATTGTTTAAGGCCAGCCTGTAAGCAGGTTCTTACAGGTTTTGTGTGTGTTTTAAACCCTGCTTGCACTGTAAAATTCCTGTGTTAATGGCAATTCTGTGATTGCACTAAGCAGTTAGCCTGCTTAGGTGGGAAGGGGTTAAGCCAGGTTCTGCATTCTCCCAGACTTTCTGGGCTCTGCCCTCCTCCCTGTGCTGCTAATAAAAAGGGAGAGGGCTCTGCTCAGAGTCCTGAGCCATGGCCTGCATGGGAAGGAGAAGAGAGGCAACATTCTGAGCACCTTCGGGGAGATCCCCCTGGAACTAGGACTCCTCCACACTATGGACTTCTACCTTGGAAGTTATGCATTGAGCAGCTTAAAATTGTGCTCAAAATCGTGAAAGGTTGGTATTGAAAATATGACTGATCATGCCGAAAAAAAACTGTCTTCAATTTAAGGATAGTGATCATGTGAAGCCACTTATTATCCCATAGTTGTTTGGCTCATCTTTGAGTCATAATGAAAACATAAAACACCCAAATGGCCCTGATCAAAAGTTACATACCCTGGCATTTTTGGCCTTGGTATAGACCAGTGATGGCGAACCTAGGCACCCCAGATGTTTTGGAACTACATTTCCCATGATGCTCATGCACTCTGCAGTGCAGTTGAGCATCATGGAAATGTAGTTCCAAAACATCTGGGGTACCAAGGTTAGCCATCACTGGTATAGACACACAAGGTGACACATACAAGTTAAAATGCCATTTAAAGGTTAATTTCCCACATCTGTGGCTTTTTAAATTGCAACTAGTGTCTGTATAAATAGTCAATGAGTTTGTTAGCTCTCACGTGAATGCACTGAGCAGACTAGATACTGAGCCATGGGGAGAAGAAAAGAACTGCCAAAATGCCAGGGTAACATGGTAATGGAAGTTTATAAAAATAGAAAAGGATATAAAAAGATATCCAAAGCCTTGAATATGCCAGTCAGTACTGTTCAATCACTTATTAAGAAGTGGAAAATTCAGGGATCTCTTGATACCAAGCCAGGTAGAGGTCCGGTAGACCAAGAAAGATTGCAACCACAACTGCCAGAAGAATTGTTCAGGATACAAAGAAAAACCCACGGGTAACCTCAGGAGAAATACAGGCTGCTCTGGAAAAAGACAGTATGGTTGTTTTTAAGGAACACAACACAACAATACTTGAACAAAAAGGAGCTGCACAGTGAGGCGTGTCAAGGTGTTGTCAGACACATTGTAACCAGGCTTTTTTTGTGGCATTGGTGCAGTAAAGGCTTCTTTCTGGCAACTCGAACATGCAACAAATTTTTGTACTTGTGGTCAAAGAAATGGCCCAAGAAAGGTTTACTTACATGACAGTAATATCACGAATGTGTCCTGAATAAGTGTAAAAGAAGCTCTTAGTAACAATGACAGTGGAGGTCGAACGGGGAACAGTGTGCCTAATCCCTGGTATAAATGTATGAATCAGAAAATGAGTAGCAAGAGCATATTGAAAAAGAAGTGCAGTGCAGACACCATGTAATACTAGGGGCCAAATGTAGTTCTACTTCAAATTGGTCAACCAAAAAAGTACTTGGGAGAACCCCCTTCATATGTCAGCATGGTCAGGATTAAGGGATTAAAGTCAGTGACCGAGAAGCAGGCTTACGTATTTCTGTGTATCATGTTCTTCTGGTCCAATTTTATGTGATGGGAATCATTGGAATCCTTTCCCTCCTCTATTTTGTGTAGCAGTTGAGGGACGATCTTCATCGGAGGAAGGGCATACACCAGCAAACATTGAGTTCAATGAATCACCAATGAACAGAAGCACTTGGAGATCCAAATATTGGACTTTCTTGCTCCACGTTGCAAGTATGCTAGGCTAAAGCACTTGACAAAGAAAACAGCATTGAAGGAGGCTACCATCAAACCCAGAACCCTCATGAGTGTCATTTTGACCTGAGGGGCTCCGTGTGGGACTTTAGGGAAGCAACTTTCTTCTGAGGAAGGACATTTTTGGCTTTGGATGTTTCCAAGAGTAGACTGTTTAGTATCCAAAGGTTTGAAGGAACTTAATTGTTGTTTAGACATTGACAGACAGGGTTGTGGCTGTGGTAACCTGTGACATGAATGCCTTGGGTTTCACAGAAGAGGGGCAAGAAATTTTGTGAACACTTGGAGTGCAGAGGAGAGTCCAAATGGTAGTGTTACATATTGGAAATGTTGGTCTTTCACATCAAAATGCACAAAGTGTTGATGTGTGGGGAAATGGGGATTTGTAGATAGACGTCTTGTATGTCTACTGATGCCAGAAATCCCTGCTTGTCTGAGAGAAGTAATGGCAGATTTAATTGATTTCTCATGTATGGGAGAACTCTGATCTGGACCCTGATGTAAGAGGAGTATTCTGATGGGAAATCCCACATACAAGGGGAATCTGATATGGATTCTGATGTAACAGGGGGACTCTGATGGGGACTCCCATGTAAAGGCAAACTATGATGAGGATTCTAATTAAAGGATAGACATAATGGGGATTCTCATATAAGGGGGAAACTTTCATGTAAGAGGAAGTTACATATGATGCAAGTACAATGACAGTGCAGCCAGTGCATGTTGGGGAGATCACAGACTGACCCTAGCTGTGGCCCAGATAAAATTTTGCAGCAGGCTTAATTTGGCCCCTGGTCTACAGCCTCAACACAAAATCAGTTCCAAGAGCAGGGTACTCAAAGCCAGGTTCCTAGTTTATGTTTGTTTGTCTTGTACAGTCAACAATAGACTGACAGACAGACAGACATCACAGCAATAACTCGCTGCAGGGCAGGACCTGCAAGAGCAAAGACGACCCTTAAGAAGGCTTTCAATGCCAGAACAGAAGAGGAAACATCCCCAATAGGAACTGTAAGGTGTTTACTGATAACTGAAATGGCAAGATCTAATACTGCAACAGTCCATTTCTTCTTGGGTTCCTTATACATTTTAGCAAAAATATTTGTGAATACCCCTTCAGGTTTGGGCTAGTCCTCAAAGTGCACAATTAATCTGTGTGTGTATGAGGAAAGTCTTTCTTAAATTAGCCATTTTTTTAGTGAAAAAAATGCCACATAGACAGTAGCCATGAGCTGGCCAGCCACACAACAGTGGCTCTAGTCCTGCTACTCTGCAAGGACTCACCGGATATTCTGGTCAGACCTGAAAAGCTGAGTTCAGTGCTACCTGGAACACAGATAAGTAGTCACTGCTGACTTAAGGGCCATTACAGAAAGAACATGTGTGTGAACTGGGAAAACCTGAACTAGTTAGCTGACACGAGAGACTTCCAGGATTTCACATGTCCCTCAACGAATGATAGAGCAGAAAAAAAATAGTTTTGGCATAAAATATACTTTAACTGGAAAGCTAGAAAAAAAGAAAAAATCAGGAAGAGCACACTGTTATCTTATTGTTTTCTCTCTTCTTCCAGTTTGGTTGCAGATCTATACATATAACCCACTGGAGTTTTATATCTCTGGGCCCTCTGCAGGTTTATTGAACAGAGAAGTTGAAAAGGAAATATGAAGAAGAGAAGGTGGTATATGGACTTTTGCTTTCCCTAAAGACATTCTGTTGCCGCAATAAGCCAGTAAGCCCCCTTACACGGTCAGAAATTCCGACCACAAAATCCTTCGGATTTTTTCCGACACTGGTGTTGCATACACACGGTCGGACAAAGTTGTCGGAAAATCCGATCATTCTGAACGTGGTGACATTCGCTACGTACAAAGGAACTACGTAGAGGCTATTAGCCAATAGCTTTGATCTCGTAATTTGATCTGAGCATGCGTGGCACTTTGTCCGTCGGAATTATCTACACACGATTGGAAAAAGTCAGATCGGATTTTGTTGTCGGAAAAATTTGAGAGCAAAATCTCAATTTTTTTCCGTCGGAAATTCCAACGGAAAAAGTCAGATGAAGCCCACACACGGGCGGATTTTCCGACAACATGGTCCGATCGGACATTTTCCATCGGAATTTCCGACCGTGTGTACGGGGCATAACTCTTGTCTTCAGAACTTTATTGAGTTGTCATGGAGGCATTGTTTAGGTTTACGTTATGCGACTGAAGACAAGGCTGCTAAAATCACAATGATAACTTTGTTTTTTGTGATAAACATTTAGGTGTCCTGGTTCCCAGTTCGTGTCCTGGTTTCTGGCCAATGTGACACTCCAGCAAAATCTGGAGGCACAACAAAGAAATACAAAAGCCAAGCTATCTGCCATGGCAGCACTGATAACAATGTTGACTGAAGCAGTAAAACCTATGTCACAAGACAAGAAGTAAATGGCTGCCACTCCTGGCAATCAAGCAACTACTAGGGAGAGACATTTTCTGTAGAAGTTAACTCCTACAGATGATGTTGGGGCATTTCTCACTACTTTTGAAAGAATTTCAGAGAGTGAAGGGTGGTCCTGGGATAAATGGGATAGGTTAATCGCCCCCCTGTCAGGGGACCCTCAAAAAGGCATATTTAGACCCCAATTCTGAGGACACTACGGTCTATGACCACATGAAGTTGGAAATCTTAACTTGCCTAGGGGTAGCTACAGCAGTTAAAGCACACATGCATTGTTGAAGCTCCAGAACAGATTAGCTATCTCAGAAATCGCAGGTGCATGAATTAATACAGTTGGTAACTAAACGGTTGCAAACAGCATATTTAACAAGCTCTCGGATGGTGTAGAGAGTTGTGATGGACTGGCATCTTCAGTCTGTGCCTGTCAATCTGCCTCAAAGGGTTTGCCATGGGGATCTGAAAATCACTGATAAGCTGGTTGAGATGGTTGAAAGGGTAGGAGCTAATTGAAGAGCTACTTACTCCCAAGTCCAAAGAGTCCTATGTCTCAAGCCTGAGGGCAAATTTCTTCCCTCTAGAAAAGTAACCTCAAAACTCCAGAATCACCATGGGGCAACACAGTGAAACATTGACTTCAGGTTCCCCTGAGAAGCAAGGCAGTTCTCCTGTGCCCTTAACCTCCCTGGCGGTATGACTATTTTGGATCAATAGGGTGTCCCAGTTACTGGGGCAGATGAATGATAACCCCACTTTGCTTTCAACAGGGACCTACTATATCAGGTTTCTAAGATTTGAGAGGAGATTGTTGAACAATTACCACAACCATATAGAGGGATGGTGCTTAACATAGCCCATAATAATCTTCTAGGGATATAACTGGGGCTAAGGAAACAGACGTGGATTATTGACTGGCTTTACTGACTGAGTTTAAAACACATTGCAGGTCCTATTCAACATGCCAGTTAACCACACCACTCCTGTCACAGTTTTGTAATTTCCTGGTGCCCCTACCTGTGATTGAAGTTCCCCTGAATGAATAGCAATTGATTTAGAAGGTCCTCTGGTGAAATCTGCTTGAGGGCCCGAATATATTTTGGTCATCCTCTTTGGCTGTCATCTGATATACCTAGGCAATACCCTTAAGGAATACCTTGTCCAAAATGTTATTTCAAATGTTTACACAGACAAGTTTTTCCAAGCAGATATTCATTGATCAGAATGTTTATGTCAAGGATCATGACAGACATGTGCATATAGTTGCAAATTAAGAAATGTTGCAATTCTGTATACCATCCACAGACCAACGGCTTGATCAAACAATTCAATTAGACCTTGAAATCCATGTTGAAACAGGTGGCATAAAGAAACTGAAAGGATTGGGACTGCCTTTTGCCAGCATTGATGTTTGCTATACAGGAGATTCCTCAAGCACCCATGGGGTTCTCCTCTTTTGTACTGGTCTATAAGCAGAGACTCCAGGGCTTGTCTGACCTGGTAAAAAAAAAAAAAAAGATCCTGGAGAATGTGTCTTCCCCCCACAAAATTATTTTGGAGTTTTTCGTCTAATTACAGGAAAGGATTGAAAAGGCGAAGATGTTGGTTAAGGAACACCTGCAATGTGCCCAGGAGGCACAATGTCGTGTATTTAAATGCTCATAGAAAGTAAGACACTTCCAGGTAGGGAACCACGTGGCACTACTTATCCCCACTACAAAGAGTAAGTTGCTGGCTTGATGCAAAGCCCTTCTGAAGTTACAGAATAAGCTGAAGTGGTGATCTATAGAATTTACCAACTCGGTAAAAGAAAACCTTTCCAGACTTACATGGCCTCACTGATGTCAAACTGGGCTCCAGGGTTTGCGTTAGGCCTATTACATCCCAGAAGGAAGGAGGTCTCAAATGAAGTAAGGAAAATGTTGGCGCTCACTTGCAGAGTGAGTGGTCAACGCTCAAAGTATTGGTTACCAAGCCCAATGGAGCCCTACAATTCTGCAAGGATTTATGGAAACCTAATAAAATGTGACCTCTATTCAACGCATTAAGTGCATGAACTTATGGAAAAACTAGGCACCCGCCTGTTGCATCACCACAAAAGGGTATTGGAAACACCCCTAGCTAAGGCACCAAGGAGGAAAAACGCATTCTTCCAATATTGAAGAATGTGTTTGGCCTTCTGGCAGCTCCAGCCACATTCCGACGGGCAATGAATGGGTTATACACCGATATTTGAGGTATACCTCGGTTTACTTAAATGTTATATTTAATGGGGATTGGGAGTCTCACATACCAAAGGCTAGATAGTACTGGATTTCTTGAAGAAAGCGGGGTTCACTGTAAATCTCGAGAAATGCGCTGTAGGGATGTAGGTAGCAAAGTACCTCAAGTACATTGTAGGAAAAAGCTTTTCTAATCTGGCCCCACCCTGTTAAAAAAATAAAAAAAGACAGGTATGTTCGTTCATTCCTAGATATCATTAGGTATTACTGCCAATTTGTGCCAAGAGAGGAGATGAGCATTCCATGTAATTTCTCAGTCTAAGCTAACCAAGGCTGAGAAAAACCAATGCCATTGTGAAGCGAGAATGCCTGATAACAAAACGGGGTCCGGATTCCAGGATTCTAATATTATCTGTTGAAAGGAAAGTTTACACTGATTTCCAACAATGTTTCTTTGACATGGATGCGCCAGAATAACGAGGCTAATGCTTAGGAGACTTAGTGGTTTCTAGCACTACTGGAGTTCAGGTTTGTAGTCATACACAGACCCGGGAGACAGCATCAAAATGCAGATGGTCTTTCCCATTGTCTAGACCTCTGAGTTGGGGCTGGGAAATTGGTTATTATGCCAGTCAGTACTGACATATCCTGGATGGTAGGTAGCTATCCCCTTGTTTTTTTTTGTTGGAAGTGTGTCCTTACAAATATAGGCACACATTTGTTTTTGTTTTTTACTGTTCTCTGTGCCCTGCACTTTGGGTTGTTCCCAAAAAAGCAATAGAGGGGAAATCTTCCAATGTCGACACTAATACTAATGACTCTGGTGACAACCAGAGACTTCCTCGCTTTGGAGGGATTTCCTCTCACTTCCTGTATTAGCTATGGGGCAGGAAGTAAGGGGGAATTTCCCCAATGGGACATAGATGGAAAAAAAACTGACAGGGGGCTATAACCGCCCTTTACTCTAACCCAAAAACATTTTGCCTTTAGTTTAGACTACTCTGTACCTTGTTGCCAGATCTTATTATTAGTTGTAAACTAGATTTTAACACTGTCTGTCCTAACAAAGTGTTAAAGATCTAGAACAGGGGTCTCAAACTGGCGGCCCTCCAGCTGTTGCGAAACTACAAGTCCCATCATGCCTCGATCTGTAGGAGTCATGGTTGTAACTGTCAGCCTTGCAATGCCTCATGGGACTTGTAGTTTTGCAACAGCTGGAGGGCCGCCAGTTTGAGACCCCTGATCTAGAAGCTAGGCTTTTTCATTGTATGTTAAGGAGGGGAAGCTTAATGTGTCCCTATTCGTCAATGGGGACACAGAATGTTTATGAACAAAATAAATAGGATTGGTCCCAGCACAGAACCATGGGGTACCCCACTACCCACCTCTGACCATTCCGAGTACTCCCCATTTATCACCATTGTTAATAAGCATTGTTTTTGTTTTTTATTTGATGTGACTGAGGAGGTCACAATAGACTTTGTATTTGTAATGAACATTTATTTTGATGTCCAGTGTCCCTGCTAATCCCTTAAATTTCACAATATACTGTATTATAACATACCCTATAATTAGGTAGGTACATAGTGTACCTGTACACTGTATTTCTTTGAGTGTTTGGGTTTGTACTAGGCTCCTTAAGGAATTTTCTGAATATACTTACTGTCCAGAATAGCTCTTCCCAGTTCATTCTTCTTTAGTGTTTTCTCTACTTCATCCATAACCCATGGTATGAATACAGTCTCTACATCTAACATACAAGAAAGAAATGTTAAAACAAAATTAAACATGGATGTTTTAAATGATAAGCAACAAACAGAAGGTGAAAATAACCATATATGTAAATACTGTATAGTATATTTAAAAAATTCTGGAAAATACATGAAATTGATTAATAAATACCCTTTGCGAGTCCAGCAACAATTTCAAAATCCTTTTATGAAAACTAGTAGGCTGTTTTACTAAAGAAGTTTAGAATCCTAACACAATAAATTGTGTTAATATTCATTTCAATTACACGGTCATGTGAGAAGCAAATCCCTGCATGGTTTGGATGCCCAATCAAGTGCAGATGAAATAGGTAATCAAGCATTTACTTTTCATGTGACTGGATACGTAAGCTACATATACACTTGACACGTTGGTCATTTTACAGGATTTTCTTTAGCATTTGTACAGCCGTAGTTTTTGAGAGTTTTTGAGCACTTTGTAAGCATTTCAATTGGGGCCAAAAATTCTTGAAGATACAACTCCAAATAAAACTACACTCACATGTGAACAGGCACAATTGAAAAACATAGGATTTTGGATGTTGACTAGTTTGGAGCTGCTCCTGCACACATTTCAGTTTAGGATGTGTGCCACTGCTTCCCCATAGAGTAACATGCGGTGTAGACTGGCTAAATGTAGCTCCACATGGCTCCAGATACATAAACATAGGATGCTGTACAGGCCATTAAGCCCTTGTAAACAAGATCTTAACTACTTGAAGACGAGGCATTTTCTGGAACTTTTTGTTTCCATGTGAAAATCTGTTTGTTTTTTTTTGCTAGAAAATTACTTAGAACCCCAAAACATTTTATATTTTTTTTAAAGCAGAGGCACTAGAAAATAAATTTGTGGGTTTTGCAGTTTTTTAGGTCAAATGCAATTTTTGGGGAAAAAATTAACTTTTCTACATTTTTAGTGCAAAAAAAACAATACATAACCCAATTTTTAGTAAAATATAAAAGATTAAATGGATACCAAGCTTTAAAAAGCCTTTACAGGTTATCACTTTCTATCTACAGAGGAGGTCTAGTGCTAGAATTACTGCCCTTGATCTAATGTTCGTAACGATACCTCACGTGTGGGACAACTGCTGTTTATGTACATGCATGCGGGACCGACGCATGTGTTCAACTTTGCACGCTAGCACAGGGGGACGGGGGCACTTTAATTTTTTTTTTATCACTTTTATTGCTGTCACCAGGAATGGAAACATCCCTTGGGACAGCAATAGGCATGTGACAGGTACTCTTTATAGAGAGATCTGGGGTCAATAAGACCCCAAATCCCACCTTTGCACTTGAAAGCATTCAAAATGCCAAGATTGCCATTTTGAATACTTTTGATTTTCAAAAAATGGCGTCGTTAACATCCAGGTAAACCGGATGTGATATCATGTCATTGCTTCCGGGTTACCATAGCAAAGGCCCAATCAAAGCTGATTCCGGCTTTGTATGCGTCTCTGACTAGCCGGCGGACGTGCCGGCTAGTAGCTCGGGTCTCCCAGTGGGACAGGAGAGTGCTATGGAAGGCGGTGTGTGTGTGGGGGGGGACATTTCTTACTGCTACTTGTAATAGCAATCGAGTGGCTAGATAACTGCCTAGGCTGCTATTTCAAAAGAGCTGACTGTCAGCTCTAAAAACAGTACACCACTTGAACTGAAATGACGTAGCAGGTACCTGATTTGGTGGCAAGTGGCTAAATATTTAAAACAAGCTCTTATTGAGCTCTATAGCTCCATATACTTTGAAGTAATTCACCCTCAAAGACTTCAATAGGTTTACATCTTCAGCACCTAGTTTACATATGAATACTGGCCAGCTGACACATTTTTTACTGGAGATACAGCAATTGGATAGGATCTGCGATTCTAATACTTCTTTAAACATTGAGAATTCATTTCTCTATAGTGGCTGCGCTACAGTGAGGTCAGTGAGGACTTGTTTTAACTACTTCAATACAGGGCACTTTCACCCCTTTCCTGCCCAGGCCAATTTTCAACTTTCAGTGCTGTCACACTATGAATGACAATTACACGGTCATGCAACACTGTACTTATATGAAATTTGTATAATTTTTTTCACACAAATAGGTGGTATTTAGTCACCACTGGGTTTTTTATTTTTTGCAAAATAAACGAAAAAAGACCAGAGCTTAACCACTTCATTACCGGCCTATAGTCATATGACGCCCACAAGGTGGATCTACCATCCTGGGTGGGCGTCATATGACGTCCTCGCATTCCCGGCCGCCTGGGGGGCGCGGCATCGCTCGGGACACGGTGCGAGTGCCCGGCGGCCGCGATGTCCGCCGGGCACCCGCGATTGCCCGTTAAAACAACGGGACCGTGCGGGACCGTGGAGCTGTGTGTGTAAACACACAGCTCCACGTCCTGTCAGTGCAAAGGAGACCGATCATGTGATCCCAGTACGGAGGAACACATGATCGGTCTCCTCCCCTTGAGTCCCCTCCCTCCACAGTTAGAATCACTCCTATTAGGGAACATATTAACCCCTGCAGCGCCCCCTAGAGTTAACCCCTTCCCTGCCAGACACATTTACACAGTAATCATTGCAATTTTATAGCAACGATCGCTGTGTAAATGTGAATGGTTCCAAAAATGTGTCAAAAGTGTCCGAAGTGTCCGCCGCAATGTCGCAGTCAAGAAAAAAAAATCGCAGATCGCCGCCATTACTAGTAAAAAAAAAAAAAAAAATTTCAATAAATCTATCCCCTATTTTGTAGACGCTATAACTTTTGCGCAAACCGATCAATATACGCTTATTGCGATTTTTTTTACCAAAAATATGTAGAAGAATACGTACCGGCCTAAACTGAGGAAAAAAATAGTTTTTTTTTTTAAAAATGGGATATTTATTATAGCAAAAAGTAAAAAAATATTGTGTTTTTTTTCAAAATTGTCGCTCTTCTTTTGTTTATAGCGCAAAAAATAAAAACCGCAGAGGTGATCAAATACCACCAAAAGAAAGCTCTATTTGTGGGAAAAAAAGGAAGTCAATTTTGTTTGGGTGTAACGTCACACGACCGCGCAATTGTTAGTTAAAGCGACGCAGTGCCGAATCGCAAAAAGTGCTCTGGTAAGGAAGGGTGTTTAAAAGCCCTATATTGAAGTGGTTAAAAAAAAAGTTCTGTTTTTTTTTGGAAATCAAAGAAACTTAAAAAAAATACCATCAGTATTGCCTGACCTCACAAATGCGTTTCTGGAAGAATGGTCAAACATTCCCATAGACACACTCCTAAACCTTGTGGACAGCCTTCCCAAAAGAGTTGAAGCTGTTATAGCTGCAAAGGGTGGGCCAACTCAATATTGAACCCTACAGACTAAGACTGGGATGCCATTAAAGCTCATGTGCGTGTAAAGGCAGATGTCCCAATACTTTTGGTAATGTGTATATATATATATATATATACACACAGTGGATATAGAAAATGCTAGGAGTATACAAATATCCTCCAAATGACACCTTTTTGGAAAGTAGACAGTCCAAGGTATTTAGTAAGAGGTACTGCAAGTTTTTTGAAGTTGTAATTTTGTCACAATGTTTTGGTAAATAAAGAAAACTAAAACAAAAAAAAATAATAATTATGTTTCACAATTTTTTTTTTTTTTTTTTCTTTACATACTATCACCAGTGCAGTACAGCATCATCACATAACTGATGCGACGGTGATCAGGAACACTGACTGGTGACAGTGTTTAAAAGAAAACAAAAAACAAATATAAAATAATCTTTTTTTAAATTTTTTTTTTGTTTTATTACATTTTTTTCTTTTCTTTTTTTAGAATTTTGTTTTTTAAAAACACACTGTGACCAGAGCAATACAGTGTTAACATAGTAACACTGTACTACTCTGGGGAAGCGATCAGGATTTTTTTTTTTACGCTTTTTATTGACTGGTATAAGCTGCCATTTTTACTGAATAAAACTGATTCATTCAGTGTGTATTGTTGTGATTAGCTGTGACGTGGTACAGATGGGCGGGGACTGACCCTGTGTGTACCATATGACTACTGCGGGCTGGTACACTGATTAGTTATGGGCATGTTACACAGTAACATTTAAATGCCCTTTTTTCCATAAGTGCCCATTTTGATGTTTATACTTAGTTTATACTTATAACTTAGTACTCAGTACAAACCCATAGTGCTCTTTCAGTAACCTTTTTTTTAAACTTATTAAAATCGATAAAAGCTGAAATCTGATTGGATTACTGACCTGGCCAGCTCTCATCGTGTCATGCAAATGCATAATATATATATATATACACACACACACACACACACACACACAAGGAATGGAATGTACTATTTACACAATAAACTATTTTCTTTCTCCAATTAAATGGAACACACATAAACAATATGTCAGGTTTCACTGCCTTTCAGCAATGAGAAGTCTTTGTGCCAGGGCTTACTTTCATATGGGCAGCTGTAGAAATTATATATTGCTTCCAAGGCACATACTCTGCATTGTGCGTGAAAGTACACCTCAATTATCAAAGTCAATAAGGTAGGCAGCTGATAATCATATATTGCACTAAAAGTACAGTGTTTATAACCTTGTATTAGGCTGATACTAGAACTAGGACTTATTTGAGTTATTACTGAATCCAGGAGATCAGCTTGACAGTCCAGCTACTAGTACTTTCAGAGGGAGAGGTCAGTTATGACAGCCTATATATATATATATATATCTTTCCTTTGACAGGTTTTTATTAAATCTGATGTTTAATCTGCTTATATTTCGTCTTTCCTGGTCCTCCTTCCCCTCCTCATCAACATGCTAACAACTGACAACCTGAAAACATTTCCATGGTTATTAAATAAACTTTTTAGACCAATTGATGTCATCACTGGTTCGCTGTGCTTCTCTTTGCAATGCAAGCCGATCATGGCTGGTGGGAGGGGCTGGCAAAGTGCCATACATAGTATCCTGAAAACATCATAGCACCCTGCCTCAGTACTCCTTAAAGCAGAGTTCCACCCAAAAGTGGAACTTCAACTTTAAGCACTCCTCACCCCCTTACATGCCACATTTGGCATGTCTTTTTTTTTTGTGGGGGGAGTGGGTACATGGTTTTGGCAGGTACTTCCTGTCCCACTTTTTGCTTCCGGTGACTCCTCCTCTCCCCCTAGGCGGCCCCTCCCTCTCTGAACTCTTCTGATACACGTCACAGCTCCCAGAAGAGTGCCTTGCCACTAGGAGAGCGCAGTGTGACTCGCGCATGCTCAGTGTGCACCCAGCTGTGAAGCCATAAGCTGTCACAGTTGGGTGCCCACACTTACAATGACAGCGCTGCGGAGAGGAGGGGGAGAGGAGCGAGGCTTTGGGCAGCCGCATCACTGAACCATGGGACAGGTGAGTGTCTGTTTATTAAACGTCACCAGCTAAACTTTTTGTAGCTGCTGACTTTTAATAAATATACAAATGAGTGGAACTCCGCTTTAAAAAGCCCTCAGCCCTGATGTAAACAGTGGGCTGGATCTTTGGTGGAGTTGTACAGATATCAAAATCCCTTGATGGGTTCATGTCAGTCTGGAGCAGTGGGCATTCCTAGGCAGAGTGCATTTGCCTTCAGAATGACTTAGGTAATGCCCACAGCGATGGTGAGCCTCCATGATTAAAGGAACTGAAATCTAATGAATGAAGTGAGATGGGCCAGGGACAGTGAGGCTGGGAGGAAAGTCCTAGAGGATGCTATGCCTTCCAATCAGTAAATTAATATGGCTCTACAGTATATGATATGCTGCAGCTTCTAATGTACACTGTGAGATGCTCAGTCTGCAGTGAAATAAGAATAAGCATTTTCAGTACAGGAGAGGACATGACAGGTAGATTACACTGTATATGTCCATACATGATCCATGCTGTTACATTCTATAAAAATATCCATAGTTCTTGGTCTTGATATTACAGTGAAACCCCTTCCACTTTTTAGTTCTTTAGCCTCCCTAAACACAGTGAGGTTGATTTACTAAAACTTGAAAGTTCAAAACCTGGTGTGCATGGTAGCCAATCAGCTTCTAAATTCAGTTTGTTCAATTAAGCTTTGACGATGAAACCTGGAAGCTGATTGGTTTCCATGCACAGCTGCACCACATTCTGCACTCTCCAGTTTTAGTAAATCAACCCCATTGCAACCTTCCAGATTTGTTATCTATGTCATATTTTCATTATGCTCAGGATATGTTAATATTGTTTAAAAATGGTATCTTTAACTCATAGGTATTATTTGCAAAAAATGCTGCAATTATATATTTTGCTTACAATAACATCCACCCCACGGATGTGGCAGACTGCACTGAGTGCAACTTAGTCACTTTTTCAGTCACCCACTCAAATAAATTTTCTAATGGTTCCACAGACCAGCCCAAGAAACAAATGCTGGAAGCCTTATCGTTAGTAGACTTACCACGCCATTATTTGATAGATAAAACACTGCCACCTACTGCTGAATACAAACATGATTTATTATGGAAAAAAAAAAAACGATATAAGCGTGTATGTGTTATTTTTACAGTGTTTTTAATCCATTAGTCTGTGACTGTTTCCAATGGTTATAATGTATATAAAGCCAAAACATTTTATAATTTTAGGATAGAATAGGGAAGGGCAGAACTCCTGCCAGGTTTTTATTGTTTTCTACTATTTCACCTCAGAGATTCTTCCTCAGCAGAACTGAAAGTGAGGAAAAATCCAAAACGGTCACAGGAACAGAAATAGAGGGGAAAAATTCCAATAGGTACACTTCAAGTGACAACTGTCTAAAATTTAATTTCCTTCACCTAAAGCAAGCCATAGACGGTTTGATTCAAACAATGTATGGGCAGGCTGAATGTACACAATTGGATCGATCAATTAACTTGGGTACAACCGGCCTGTCAGATTTTACATGCTAGTATTGCCAGCAGCTGTTATCATTGTGTTCTCACGGAGGGGACGGCTTCCCCCCACCTCCCTGCTGGGAGAACACAATGGCAACCCATGGTGGCAGGAAAGAAGATCTCTCTGTCTATGGCCAGCCTAAGTTCATGTTGAGTCTACAAAACAGGAAGTGAAATCCCCCCTATGAGACACAACAAAAAACCTGACTGCAGATAAAAGTGTTCCTTACTTTATACAAAATTAACCACTTGCCGCCCCGCAACAGTACATTTACTGCAGCAGGACGGCACATACAGGCTCAGTCACAAATATATACGTGATTGAGCCTGCCGTGGTTTAGGAGAACACCCCTCCTGTGACTGCTGTGTCCTAACAATGTAAACAACCTGTCATGAGTGGCTTTTCATTCATGAACAGCTTGCTTACTGTTTTGACTTGTGATTTGCACACAGTGATCATATGGTACCCGGCTACCCGTACCATGTGATTAGCTTGGCCAATCACAGATCAAAATCAAGCTGTTCATGGAAATCCCATTCATGACAACTAAAGCTATTGCTTATACACTGATGGGGGACAAGATGTAAAAAAATTTTGTTAAAAAACAAGGTTTACAAAATTGAATAACAAATTATTTAAATTTTTCATTTTTTTTTTACATACTGTCATGAGTCAGTATCTCTGATCACTGCCATGCCAGTACGGGTGACAGTATGTTACAAAAAAAAAAAAAAAAGTGAAAATAAAAATAAAACACATTTTATTTAATTTCTTCATTTTCCAAAAAACTGTGACAAAATATTACATCTTTGAAAAGCTCGCCATGCCTCTTACTACATACCTCGGACTATCCACTTTCCAAAAAGTGGTCATTTGGGTGGTATTTGTACTGTCCTGGCTTTTTTAGGGTCTCAAGAAATGAGGCCATCAGTCAATAAAGAAATGGCTGCACATCACGGCTAGTTCCAAAGTGCTTTATTGGAAATCCCAAAGTGACACTACAGGACACCAACAGGCTGCATGGTTGACGCGTTTCACACTCTACAAATGTGCTTAATCAATTAAGCATATTTGTAGTGTGTGAAACGAGATCCAGCCTGTTGGTGTCCTGTAGTGTCACTTTGGGATTTAGAATAAAGGACTTTGGAACTAGCCGTGATGTGCAGCCATTTCTTCTTTGACCATCACATACAGAGGCAAGCCAGGGCGGGCACCCACATGCAGTTTCCATTAGGCTTCTTTGCCTCGCCTAGGGTGGCTGGTCCTCTTCATTTACTCACGTTAGTACATCAGGATTGATCAGTTTTTAAATACAGTATATACACCATAGTTTCTACAAAGTATTCCCCAAAGAAGCGCAATATAAGTTATCCTCTAGGAATCTATAGGAATACACAGAGAATTTTTAGTAGGTGAAAAGCCAGGCTCATCCTGTTATGACCATGGTAGAGTTGGGGGGAGCTCACAGAGATCCAAATAAACTATAGGAGGTCAATCTCTGATTCATGCCACCCAAAGCTAGTATAATAAAGAGACAACAATAATAGCATTCACCAAAGATATCCAGAAAAGTAGACCTACAAGCAGAATTTGTTGATGACTGATATTCGAATACAGCAGAAATGTCTGCTCAGGGCAGGCCTAGAAAATCCAGTGATCGCCTATTTTAAAAAAAAAGTGTCTTCTCTTTCCGATTGATAAATCCAAGATAAAACTTTTTAAAGAGAAAAAAAATGTAATGCTTTAACCGCACAACAAACTTGAATCTTATGCCGCGTACACACGAGAGGACTTTTCGACAGCAAAGGTCCGACGGAACGAATCCGTCGGACAATTCGATCGTGTGTGGGCTCCATCGGACTTTTGCTGTTGAAAAATCCGACAGACTTTAGAAATAGAACATGTCTTAAATTTTCCCGTCGGAACACCGCTGGACCCAGTTTCTATTGAAAAATCCACTCGTCTGTGTGCTAGTCCGAAGGACAAACAACGACGCTAGGGCAGCTATTGGCTACTGGCTATGAACTTACTTATTCTAGTCCTGTCGTACGTCATCACGTTCGAATCAGTCAGAATTTAGTGTGATTGTGTGTGGGCAAGTCCGTTCATTCGAAAAGTTTGTTGGAACTCCGTCGAAAGTCCGCCGGAAAGACCATCGGACCTAGTCCGTTGAAAAGTCCGCTCGTGTGTACGCGGCATAAGACACAGCTCTAAAACTTTTTAACCACTTGCCGACCGGCGCACGACGATATACGTCGGCAGAATGGCACGTACAGGCAGGAGGGCGTATATATAAGTCCCTCCTTTAGCCTGTCCGTGCCATCGGGAGCGCGCCGGGAGCGGCGCGCTCCCGCGCCGGTCGGGACCCCCGTGAGTCCAATCGCGGTCCCCGCGGACTCGATCGCCGCGGGGACCCCCACGATGGTCTCACGGGAAGGCTGAACGGGGAGATGCCGAGATAAACAGCATCTCCCCGTTCTGCCTAGCAACTAGTGACGCCGATCTCTGCTCCCTGTGATTGGAGCAGAGATCAGCATTCACTAGCTGACAGCCACGCCCCCCCACAGTAAGAAACACACCCCTAGGCATACTTAACCCTTACACTGCCCCCTTGTGGTTAACCCCTTCACTGCCAGTGTCATTTATACAGGAATTAATGCATTTAAATAGCATTAATTGCTGTAAAAATGACAATGGTCCCAAAAATGTGTCAAAAATGTCCGTTGTGTCCGCCATAATGTCGCAGTCACAAAAAAAAAAAAAAATCGCAGATCTCCGCCATTACTAATAAAAAACAAAATTATTAATAAAAATGCTATAAAACTATCCCCTATCTTGAAAACGCTATAACTTCTGCGCAAACCGATCAATAATCGCTTATTGCGATTTTTTTTACCAAAAATATGTAGAAGAATACGTATCGGCCTAAACTGAGGAAAAAAAATGTTTTTTTATATATTTTTTGGGGATATTTATTATAGCAAAAAGTTAAAAATAATGCATTTTTTTCAAAATTGTCGCTCTATTTTTGTTTATAGCGCAAAAAATAAAAACTGCAGGGGTGATCAAATACCACCAAAAGAAAGCTCTATTTGTGGGAAAAAAAGGACCTCAATTTTGTTTGGGAGCCACGTCGCACGACCACGCAATTGTCAGTTAAAGCGACGCAGTGCCGAATCGCAAAAAGGGGCCTGGTCCTTTGGCTGCAAATTGGTCCGGTCTGAAAGTGGTTAAAGACCAAATTGAGCTTTGTTCCATTCTTCTCAAATTCCATACCACCAGAAAATATTCTTATACTTCATACACACTTAAATATACCAGTGTGTGCTACCAAAAAACCCACTGGATTTATAAATATGGATCTAGCAAGTTGATATAACACAACCATATAAAGTTATAAACACATAATGGGCTTTTCTAGGGTTGCCATTAAAAAACACTCTGATAAAAGAGCAGTCTATTTTAATGCTAGTGATCATTTAAAGAAATGCTGCCATGGTATTCTAAAGACTCAAAGCTGATTAAAGTTTTACCATGACATAATGCTAAACACAAAGGAGGAAAGTAGATCATTAATTATATTATATGATAATCTGAAATAAAAGCATATAAACTACAGGAGATAGGCATTGGGTGACTTTGTTAGCTCTTGATATGACTGAAAGGCAAATAGCAGTCAGCAGTCTTAATCCTGTGGCTGCGGAGTGCTATTTGTCTTTCAGCCATATCATCACCTATGATATGGTTTGCTAAGAGGTAATCTTGTTCTGCAAAACATTACTTGCCCTCCTGCGTACAAGGTGACCAGTGGGCACACATCTAGAAAGCATTGTGCAGGATAATTGTTTTAAACAAAGCTAGAAAAATCATTTTTTGTCTTCTTAAATGTGGAAATGATTAGCTCTTGCTCATAGCTGACTATATAAAGGATTTTTTTATTTTAAATGATACATCAGAATTCAAATGTGTAAACCATGCAAGGTTTTGAGCATTCCCATTCAAAAGGAGTTTATTTTTCATTCATTAAAGTGGAGTTCCAGTCGTAGTTCTGTTTATTAAAAGTCAGCAGCTACATAAAGTGTATCTGCTGACTTTTAATAAACAAACACTCACCAGGGACGTGCGGTGATGTGAGTGGCTGGTGAGGCACTGGCTAGTATCAGAGCCAAATACACACAGGTTACATACACCACAAACGTTGGAGCGAGAGCAATAATTCTAGTATTAGACCTCCTCTAACTCTAAACACGTAACCTTAAATTTTAAAGAGTTATCTATGGAGATTAAGTACAGAAGTTTGGCACCATTCCACAAGTCTGTGTGCAGTTTTAAAGCCTGACATGTTAGGTATCTATTTACTCGGCGTAACATCTTTTTTTTTAACGCGTTTAAAAAATTCCTGTGCAAATACTGTGTAACTTAAAAAAGTTGCAACATCTGCCATTTTATTCCTTAGAGTGTCTGCTAAAACAATATATATTTACTATAATATAATATACTATAAAATTTACTATATCTTCAAAAACTGTACTCGAGCCGGTGGCTTAACGGACAAATTACTGAAGTTTAAAGTTAAAATTCAGAATGGCCGAGCAATCTTCTGGGACCTGTGACATGTCCCTGAAGATTGCAGAGAGGGAATGGGAGAGAACGAGGAGTTGCCTAGGTGGCACGATCGAAAGTGGGAGCTGGGTACCAGTCAAAACTAGGTACCCGCCCCCACCCCCCAAAAAAAAAAAAAAAACATGCCAAATGTCAGGGGACTAGGAGTCCTTAAAGCAGAAGTTCCACTTTTGGGTGGAACTCCCCTTTAAGAGACAAATAATTCAGTCATTGTGAGATACATGGGTTATACTGCCACCTACAGGAGGAATGGGGCACTGGCAAACAAAAAAGTCACTTGCCAGCCAGGTATAATCAAGTCAGTGTCCTAGGAGGATGCACATCTTTTCTCTTTTGAGAAAAGTTAGTTTTTTTTGCCATTTTTATCCTTTTAGATATTTTTTTCTATAAAATTGTTCCTGCCCGCGCTATAGCCAAAAGACGGCTACATTGTGGCTCTCCAATTCTGGGAAGGACACCCATGGATGTCCTCCCGTGTGCGTGCCTAACATGCGCCCCCTGGGCTTTGTATCGGGTGTGCTCTGTGACAGCTTTCATCACGGCTGAGCACAGATCACTGTAAAGGGCCAATCATAGAGGCCCTTTACCATGTGATCAGTTGTATTCAACCATAGCTAGTCACATGTAAACAGACTTGCTGGTTATCAACATTCCTTTCCTCACACACAGCGAGTACATTGTTTACACTGATAACCATGGCACTGATCATCCGGGCCCTGATAATCAGTACAGCCCCATCAGTGCAGCTTATCAGTGTCCATCAGTGTCACCTCATTAGTGCACAAACATTTTTTAACAGAATCTAAAAACCCAGTGGTGATTACTTACCACCAAAAGAAAGCTCCATTTGTGTGAAAAAAAAAATGATAAAAATTTGGGTACAGTGTTGCATGACCACGCAATTGTCATTTAAAGTGTGACAACACTGAAAGCTGAGAATTAGCCTGGGCAGAAAGGGGATGAAAGTGCTGGATTTGGACTATTCATGTAGATATGTGCTAAGGAGCCTGTGTCTCTCAAAGCGCAAGAAAAAAAAAAAAAAAAACACGATTTTTTTACTTCTACTGTAAATTTTTATTATCGTAAAATTTGCTTCTTGGAGATAATTAAGGACTTACACTTCTGTGTTTGTAATCTACTCTTAATACTGCTTTTCTACAAAACTGAAGAATGCTGGGAAGGGTAGGGGTTGTACTTGGCTATCCAGTGGCTGTTTTCCAGTGTCCAGTTTATCCTGTGAACACCAATATAACCCATATGTCTAAGAATAAATTAACCCTATATCACTTAATGAACTCAAAGAAACAGATTTCACAGTAAGAACAAAAATCGTGTTTTTTACTTTTTAAAAAGTGGGTACTACAAACCAATTTGCAGTACAAGTCTAAAAAGTTGGAACAAAGAAGTTTAAAAACACCAGCTCATCACTAAACCCGGTATCATCCACAGCGTGTAAGCTTTAGACATTTTGTACTTCATGTTCTGCAATATGTTTAAAGTGAATGGAATGTATAGCCAAAATGTATGTCTTTATGTTTGGATAGAGTATGGAAGTATTAAAATCCCTATTTTTTGCTGTCTGTGTCTTGCTGGGAAGATTTCTCATTGAAGTAGATCTAAACCCAAAAACAAATTGTAACATACTGCAGCTTACCAGTCCTTAGATGTGGTGACTGCATTAGTCCTTTTACACTATTTTCACCTGGGGATCCTGCCAGTAAGACACTTCCTGTCCTAGGGTGACAACACTTACTGTATGGTATTCTATGCAAAAGCAGTATTGTCACAGCAGGCTAATCATTAAGTTATGTTGCCTGCAATATCCGATTTGACCACCGGTGGTGAATATACTGTTTTTGCAGAAACTAGAATCTGTTCAGCTTTAACAAAAGTTCCCATCATTCTTCAGTCTGGGAGAAAGAGACAGGTGCATCCTGAGAGCTCAGACTCCATCTTAGGGACTGAGAGAGAAGGAACCAGCTATCAGAGCACATGTTGTGGACTAAAACTTGCATCCTGTTGCATCTTCTAAACGCAGCATCACTGGTATGAATCATTTACTGCCATGCACAGCCTAACTGTCTATTGTATTTCCTATAGATTTCATATACTGATTATATTTACTTTGTTTTCTTCCAATAGTTTCGACCATCCTGCTTTGTTAATTAAGCTTCAATATTACATTGCTTATTGCAGAATAGGAGGGTTTAGTTGCATGTCGAGTCACACACAGGAAAACTGATGTCGACTACAAACACCTTCCCATCTCTAATACATAGGGAGGAGGTAATGTATAGTTAACAGAAGATAACTGGGAAAGCTGAAGACATGGTTTGAGATTTTAGTTCAGTTACAAATATATTTGGATTTCTATCAGGATGAACAGATATTTTCCTGTGCTTGCATAAAAAACGTTCTTAAGCCCCATACACACGGTCGGACAATCCGCGGACCAGGTCGGTCGGATCCTGTCCGTCATACTTTGTCTGATGTTGGTTTTGCGTACACACGGTCGGACAAAGTTGTCGGAAAATCCGATCATTCTGAACGTGGTGACGTTTGTTGCCTACGACGGGACTACGTAGAGGCTAGTAGCCAATAGCTTTGGTCTTGTAATGTGATGTGAGCATGCGTAGCACTTTGTCCGGTCGGACAACCGTACACACGATCGGATTTGGTGTGATCGGACCGTGTTGTCGGCAAATCTTTCCAGCAGGAGATAAGACTTTGTCCGTCGGACAATCCGACGTACACTGTCTGATGGTGCATACACACGGTCTGATTTTTCAACAACATTGTCCGATCGGACAGAATCCATGAAAAAGTCCGACCGTGTGTATGGGGCTTTAGCCTGGTAACATAAAACCAATGCAGCCACCACATCCAAAGACTGGTAAGCTGTATTCTATTTATTTTTTTGTTCTTGGGTTTAGATATAAAGTATTTAAACTTCCTGTCCTGAAGATGCAACATGAACTGAGAGGAAATTTAATCTAAGAACGTTATAACATTTACCCTTATCTGTTGAAAGCTCCAAAATGTTGAACTCCCCTCACCTTCTGGTGGATCTCCCCAAGGGGGCTCAAACAATGCAAACTTGACAAAGGATCTAACCCTACCCCAATCCGTCTAAAACTGGGGGCCTAGGAGAGGGGAGCCATGTGGCCTAGGGCCTGAGAAGGACATTATGGGAACATTATGATGCAAGTAGCATCACAGCACTCCCACCTGTCTAGTTAGGAGTACTTTAATGCTATTGTAGCCAGAAAGTGAACAATCTTTTATTATACACCTTTCTGCCACTGTTTGGGAACTATTCTTACCACATTGGATTGCACCACCAGCTTGTGGAAGTAGTTGTTGTAAAGTTCAACGAAAGGCCACTTTGCCTCTTCTTGTTTAACCACTTGCCTACCAGGTACGAACACCCCCTTCCTGACCAAGCCATTTTTCAGCTTTCAGCGCTGTTGCATTTTGAATGACAATTGCGCGGTCATGCAACGCTGTACCCAAATAACATTTTTATAATTTTTCCCCCACAAATAGAGCTTTATTTTGGTGGTATTTGATCACCTCTGCGGTTTTTATTTCTTGCGCTATAAACAAATTAAGAGGGACAAGTTTGAAAAAACACAATATTTTTTACTTTTTATTATAATAAATATCCAATTTATTATTTTTTTTTAAATAAATTTTTTCCTCAGTTTAGACCGATACGTATTCTTCTACATATTTTTGGTAAAAAAAAAAAAATCGCAATAAGCGTCTGTAGCGGGGTCGTACCCCTTTTACTGGGAAAGACTACATCCCCCATAATCCCCCAGGCTCCCGGGCTGCTTGTTTCCGCCCGAGAGGCTGCTGGGGGAGGTTATAAAAAGGAAGAGCGGAGACCGCCTCTTCCTCTTGGGACACTTCCTCTTCTGAGGCCTGACAGGACTGGCCTGCCTCTGCTGACA
Source organism: Lithobates sylvaticus (assembly GCA_028564925.1). Lineage (NCBI taxonomy): Eukaryota > Metazoa > Chordata > Amphibia > Anura > Ranidae > Lithobates > Lithobates sylvaticus. The sequence continues at coordinate 216,352,758 of CM053028.1, forward strand.
GAGCTTGTGACGCGGAGACGGCAGCCAGTGGAGACACCTGTGCGGACCGGAGCTGAAGGCCTGAAGCCTGGGCCTTGCAGCAGATGGAGTGAGACTCTCCTACCTCAGAGTCAGCAGCAGCGGAGCGGAGACTCTTCCCTACAGACTGTCGGTCGGAGCTGAGGACCGGAGCGCAGGGGCTGTGACTGAGGAGACCAGAGCCGCCATTAGAGGGACCGGAGCTGAGGACAGTACCCCAGGATTGGTGAGAGAGCCGGAAGGCTCATCCTGCATTGATACACACGTTTTATGCCTACTGAACTGCCTAGGCGCAATTTACCTCAGAGCAGCAATGTTACTTTCTGTGGATTACAAAGATACCATTTAAAGCTACATGTGCACCACCTCTACAGATTTATTGCCGGTGAAGAACACTGTACTAGTACAAGGACTGAACTCTATTGTTAGGGATCAGGCCTGGTCCGTTAGGTAGGCGCAGCTAGATTTATTGCACCTCAGGGGTTCATAGCATGCGGTCGCCACACTTGGCGCTCCGTTTCCCCATTGCTAGTTGATACATATATGTGTACATGTTAAAGTGCATATTGCAGGGACCTGCTAAAGTATTGTAAGTCATATGGTTAAATGCATGTTACTATTCCTTTTCCTTACTGACAAAGTAAAGCCAGTTATTCTTATCTCAGCAGTCTGCTTGTGAGTTCATACCCATTACACTTAGAGTATAAGATATGGTTTTATGTGCATAGATTCATACCCCTTTACTAACTGTGCCAGAGCGGGTAGAGCCAAATTGCCGGGGGTTGGTGGAGCTGTACTCAGGGACCCAAAACAAACCAGCGGCTCTCTTAACTGGGGGTAGCGCTACACGTGGGGGCTCGTAATCCGGGATCCTGAGTCAGCGGGAAAAGCCGCCAGAAGGTGCCGGCATGGACCCAATAGAAGTGGGACGGTGGTCCGCAACATGGGCCGCTGACCCAGCCGCAGCAGCAGTCATTGAACTGCCAGGGATGTGGCAGAGAGAGGCAGTGAAGCAGCTCATAATGTCATTATCCCCATGCCAAAAGTCATGGATAATGGACATGAGAAATGATGCTGGGTACACATACGCCTTAATAGAATGGAAGGAAGAGACTCCAGAGCAGTTCAGGAGCCAAAGCATACAGGCACCGAATGGTCAGGCCTACCAATTGCTGCATGCGCTGCCGCGCAAGGGAGAAGGTTCTCCTATGAAAGCCATTCTATCCCCAAAGAAGGAAGAGCAGAAGGGCGCGGAAAGTCCCGCACAGACTACCCTTAGTGCAGAACTGTGTGCTGTCCTAGGGGAAATTGTGACTCAGTGCAGAAGAGACCCCGGGGATTACCCAATGTCGGGATACAGGAAACTCCGGATGTTTTCAGGGAGGACACCTGTACCCTCGGGAGAAGAGGGATTTGAAGAGTGGTTAGATGGTGCCACGCAGGCCCTAGAAGAATGGGAGGTCTCAGAAGGCAGAAAGAAGCAAAGGATTGTTGAGAGCCTAAAAGGACCTGCCTTAGAGGCCATACGCAATCTGAAGACAAGCAAAAAGGATTGCACTGCCCAGGACTACATAGACATCCTGGAAGGTGTGTTTGGTGGGACAGAAAAAGTCACAGAACTTACCTATCAACTGGAACACTGTTACCAGAAGACAGGGGAGAAGCTGTCAGAGTACATGGGACGTATAGACAAGATCCTGCATAGGATTATCCTGAAGAAGGGGATAGATCCAGGGAAGGTAGATGAAGCCCGTGCCCAGCAGGTGATGAGGGGAGCCCAACCCTTGGACCCTGTCGCACTAATACTACGTACCCGGCAGGATGGGAAGAGCCTGGACTACCCCGATCTCATTCGAGTGGTCAGAGAAGAAGAGGCCCTGTTGGAAGAGAAACGGGAAAAGCAAGTGATGGGGTCTACAAAGCTCCCAGTGGCCACGGTCAGGTCGGCCTTAACCCCTGAAAGAGACACAGAGGTAGATGCCCTGAAGTTGCAGATGTCCCAGATGATGGAGATACTGACGTCCCTAGTGGCGAAAGAGACGCCCAGTCCCAAGAAAGAAACAAGCAGGAGGGAATTGTTCCCAGCTGTTCCAGCACCAGCATCCCCACCTGACTACGGTGAGATGATTTGCTTTAATTGTGGAGGAATTGGTCATATTGCAGCTGTATGTTCCAGTCCCAAGAAGAAGAAAACAGAAAGCCGCCAGCCGGCGGGAAACGCCAAAGGGCCCCGGTGAAGGAGTCAACCGGGTGCCCATCACCTTCAGTGAGCTCCAAGAAGCACAACAGGAAGAGGAAGCGAGGAGATCAAACCCCTCAAAAGGGGCCCAGGGATCCTCAACCAAGGTGCACTCCAGAGAAAGGGGGCAAGACCCCTCCGGAGAGACACAGCACCCCCAAGCGTGAACTCTTCAAAGTGAGAGATAACAATATCCCTCAACGGGTTCACACTCCCACTAAGAGGGAGAAAATTAATGCATACCAGGCTCAAGAAAGGAGCAAGTGCAAATCAAGTGGGAAAGAAAAGAGTCCAAAGAAGAGGACAGCATCAACTCAGCCTTACCCAGAGGAGCTAGTTGGTCCATCCCCTACTGTACCCATCCAAGTGGAAGGAGTGTACACGAAGGCCCTCCTAGACACTGGAGCACAAGTGACCCTATTGTACAGGGACTTCTATGACAGATACCTGAGTCATCTGCCTATACAGAAGATAGAAGAGTTGGAGATAAGGGGATTGGGAACTCAGAGTTTCCCCTATGATGGATACTTACCCATCAGATTGACGTTTGACCCATCCGTAGCTGGGAAGTCTGAAGTGTTCGACACCTTAGCAGTGGTGTGTCCCCGCCCACCAGGAACCAGCAAGACGTCCCTGATTATAGGGACGAACACGGATCTAGTCAGAAGGCTCCTGACCCCCCTGGTGAAGAAAGAGAATCTTTCAACTCCCAAGATCCATCCCATGCTGAAGGCAGCCTACCAGCGGTTGGTCCTAGAGCAGAAGACCCCAAGTGAGGGGATAGGAAGGGTATGGAGGCTTGGAAAAGAAGGAGCAGTGTTACAGCCTGGAGAGGTGACCTGCATGAGAGCCACGGTGAAACTTACCTGGGAGCAGCCTGGCCCCTTTGTGATGTTGGAACCTGACCCAATGGAGGGTCACTCAGGGCTGGAAGTGATACCAGAAGTAATTTCACTGAAGGACCTGAAGAAGGCAAAAGGAAGAGTCCCTGTCAGTGTGAGGAACCCCACGGAGCAGCCCGTGGAGATCCCTGCCAGGATGCTTCTGGGACAGGTGAGTCCTGCTGTCCCAGTTGGCTGGTCAGAAGTGAAGGGGACGGGTGAAGGAGAAGATGTTTGGAAGAAACTCTCCATGGAAAACCCAAGCCTACCTGGAGCTTGGAAAGAGAGAGCCAAGGCCCAGCTGACCAGATGGGAGAAGATTTTCTCTAAAGATGAGTTTGATGTGGGGTGTGCGAGGAGTGCCACCCACCGAATCCGCATGCAAGAGGACAAGCCATTCAGAGAGAGAGTGAGGCGAGTCCCGCTAGCAGATCTGGAGGATCTGAGGGAGCAGCTTGCGGAACTGAAGAAGACGGGAGTGATTAGGGAGTCCAGAAGCCCCTATGCCTCCCCCATAGTGGTAGTCAGGAAGAAGAATGGGTCATTGAGACTCTGCATTGACTACAGAACTCTCAACAGAAGGACCATTCCTGACCAGTACACCACGCCAAGGATAGAAGATGCCTTGCAGAGTTTATCTGGAGCTAAGTGGTTCAGTGTGATGGACCTCAAGAGTGGGTATTACCAAATCCCCATGCATCCAGAAGATAGAGAAAAGACTGCCTTCATAACCCCAGTAGGATTCTTTGAGTTCAACAGGATGCCTCAGGGCCTATCTGGAGCTCCTGCTACGTTTCAACGCCTAATGGAGAGGACTGTTGGAGACATGAACCTCATAGAAGTCCTTGTGTATCTGGACGATGTCATTGTCTTTGGAAAGACTTTGGAAGAACATGAAGCCAGATTGGAGAAAGTACTGAAGAGGCTCAGTGAAGAGGGACTTAAACTTTCTCCAGAGAAGTGTCGGTTCTATCAGTCCTCTGTGAACTATCTGGGACACATAGTGTCTGAAAAAGGAGTGGCTACAGACCCTGAGAAGTTGGAGGCAGTTACTTCGTGGCCAAGGCCCACAACAGTTACAGAACTTCGGTCTTTCTTGGGGTTCTGCTCCTACTACCGCAGGTTTGTGGATGGGTTTGCCCGCATTGCCAAACCCCTCAACGAGCTGCTCAAGACAGAAGGAGAGGAAGATGGATTGGGGCCTAGGAGGTCCGGTGAATCAGTCCAAGACCAATGGAACTCAAGGTGTGAAGAGGCTTTCAGAACCTTGAAGAGAAGTCTCACCACAGCCCCAGTTTTGGCCTACGCTGATCCCACTAGACCATATGAGCTACATGTTGATGCCAGCCATGAGGGCCTAGGTGGAGTACTCTACCAGGAGTATGAAGACCAGCTACGACCAGTGGCCTATGTGAGCCGGAGCCTGACCCCCTCCGAGAAGAACTATCCCACCCACAAGTTGGAGTTCTTAGCCCTCAAGTGGGCAGTAGTTGACAAATTGAGAGACTATTTGTATGGGGCCGAGTTTACTGTAAAGACAGATAACAACCCCTTGACCTATCTATTCACCACCGCCAAGCTGGATGCAACTGGACACAGATGGTTGGCGGCGTTGTCTGGATTCAATTTCAGCCTCAAGTACAGACCAGGGGCTGGAAATAGGGATGCAGATGCCCTGTCCCGAAGATCCCATGTCATAGCTGATGATTGGGAAGACTGGACCCAAGTGGCACCAGATGGAGTGCGAGCCCTTTGTCGGGGGGCTGAACTCCAAGCCAGAGGAGGATCCAGAGCTGAAGAGGTAGGAGTTACCACAGTGGGAGTCCCGAAGTGTTACTGTGGGGTAACTCAACTAGAAGAAGAGTGTCTACCGAAGCTGTCCAAGAAGGAGCTAAGGTGTGACCAATTGGAAGACCCCATGGGGAGATTGGTCCTGGAAGCCCTGGAAGACAAGAGTCCAGAGGGACTTTGCCTTCACCCTTCTAAAGAAGCTCGCCTACTGAGGAGAGAGTTGGACAAGTTACAGGTGCATCAGGGGGTAGTCTACCGAAGGGGCCCCTCTGATAGCTCAGAAGACAAGTGGCAGTTGTTTCTCCCAGAGAAGCATCGAGAGACTGTGCTGATTGCCCTACATGACCAGCATGGTCACTTGGGAGCAGAGAGAACCTTCCAACTTGTCAGAGACCGGTTTTACTGGCCCTGCATGAGGGCCGAAGTGGAGGAGTATTGCCATTCCTGTGCAAGATGCATTTAGAGGAAGACTTTACCCCATCAAGCTGCCCCAATGGGCCACCTACAGAGTCAAGGCCCAATGGATCTGGTATGCATTGATTTTCTCTGCCTCGAACCCGATTTGAGTGGATTGGGAAATGTTCTGGTGGTAACCGACCATTTCACTCGTTATGCTCAGGCTTTCCCAACCAAGGACCAGAAGGCCTCTACAGTAGCCAAGGTACTCTTGGAGAAGTACTTTGTTCACTATGGACTGCCACAGAGAATCCATTCAGACCAAGGAAGGGACTTTGAGAGTCGCCTGATCAGGAAGCTACTAGATTCTCTGGGAGTAGAGAAGACTAGAACCACACCGTATCACCCTCAAGGTGATGCCCAGCCTGAAAGGTTCAACAGGACCCTACTGAACATGTTGGGAACTTTGGAAACAGAGAAGAAGCAACATTGGAGTCAACACATTTCAGCTCTAGTGCATGCTTACAATTGCACCACAAGTGATGTGACAGGTTTTTCCCCTTACCGGCTTATGTTTGGGAGAGAAGCAAGATTGCCAGTGGATTTGGCCTTTGGCATTTCCCTAGACCATGCCTCTGCTGCCTCCCACAAAGGATATGTGGACAGACTGAGGCGCAGTCTGAAGATAGCTTATGAGAAAGCTCAAGCGGCCTCTAACCAGAGGGGGGCCCGAAATAAGAGGAACTTTGATTTGAAAGTTAGAGTACAGGACCTACAGCCTGGGGACCGTGTACTGTTACGCAATCTAGGGATCCCTGGGAAACACAAGATTGCTGATAGATGGAGATCAGAGCCATATATCATCTGTAGAAATCTTCCAGGATTGCCTGTCTACAAGTTGAAGCCAGAAGGAAGAGTGGGGCCTTTGAAGACCTGGCATAGGAATCATTTGCTCCCACTTACTAAAGCAGTCAGAATACCTCCAGCGAGAGACTTACCTGAATCTGTTTCCATTCTGGATACCCCCAGGCCTAACACTAGGTCTCAGACATCCCAAGCTAGGGGTGGACAGGGCCCCCAACCAGAGGAAGAAAGAGGAGAACTTGAATGGCTATGGCCTTCCTCAACCCCAGGAAATTCCGCCATAGATCTTCCACCCACTGAAGATGTGGAAGATAACACATTGAACCCAGAAGCCACAGAGTTTGTGCCATTCAGTGATGTGCCTGAGTGCTGGGAAGATATCCCTGGTCTCTACCCAGAAGAAGAAGTAGATGTTCCAGAACCAGAGATGTTGCCAGAATGTGTTCCTGAAGAAGTTCCAAGAGAACAGAGAGCTCGCAGAGTTGTGAAGCCTCCCAAGAAGTTAACTTACCCCAAGATGGGAGAAAGTTCAGAGGACTCTGTTACCACAGCAAGGAGAAGTGCTGAAAGCCCTGACCCATCCACTGTTCATTGGGTGGAGGGCAACCCCAGCTCACTCTCTGGCACAGTTAAACAGGTCGCCCACACTGAAGTGACCTGTAGACAGGACAGCTCCCCATCTCATGCCAATTGGTGGGAAGCTCCCCTGTCCAAATTATGTGAAAGTGTTGTTCCTGAGAAAGTTTGTAGTTTGAACACTGTCTTTGGGGACCAAAGATTCAAAGTGGGGGGAGTGTGTAGCGGGGTCGTACCCCTTTTACTGGGAAAGACTACATCCCCCATAATCCCCCAGGCTCCCGGGCTGCTTGTTTCCGCCCGAGAGGCTGCTGGGGGAGGTTATAAAAAGGAAGAGCGGAGACCGCCTCTTCCTCTTGGGACACTTCCTCTTCTGAGGCCTGACAGGACTGGCCTGCCTCTGCTGACAGAGCTTGTGACGCGGAGACGGCAGCCAGTGGAGACACCTGTGCGGACCGGAGCTGAAGGCCTGAAGCCTGGGCCTTGCAGCAGATGGAGTGAGACTCTCCTACCTCAGAGTCAGCAGCAGCGGAGCGGAGACTCTTCCCTACAGACTGACGGTCGGAGCTGAGGACCGGAGCGCAGGGGCTGTGACTGAGGAGACCAGAGCCGCCATTAGAGGGACCGGAGCTGAGGACGGTACCCCAGGATTGGTGAGAGAGCCGGAAGGCTCATCCTGCATTGATACACACGTTTTATGCCTACTGAACTGCCTAGGCGCAATTTACCTCAGAGCAGCAATGTTACTTTCTGTGGATTACAAAGATACCATTTAAAGCTACATGTGCACCACCTCTACAGATTTATTGCCGGTGAAGAACACTGTACTAGTACAAGGACTGAACTCTATTGTTAGGGATCAGGCCTGGTCCGTTAGGTAGGCGCAGCTAGATTTATTGCACCTCAGGGGTGCATAGCATGCGGTCGCCACACTTGGCGCTCCGTTTCCCCATTGCTAGTTGATACAGATATGTGTACATGTTAAAGTGCATATTGCAGGGACCTGCTAAAGTATTGTAAGTCATATGGTTAAATGCATGTTACTATTCCTTTTCCTTACTGACAAAGTAAAGCCAGTTATTCTTATCTCAGCAGTCTGCTTGTGAGTTCATACCCATTACACTTAGAGTATAAGATATGGTTTTATGTGCATAGATTCATACCCCTTTACTAACTGTGCCAGAGCGGGTAGAGCCAAATTGCCGGGGGTTGGTGGAGCTGTACTCAGGGACCCAAAACAAACCAGCGGCTCTCTTACCTGGGAGTAGCGCTACACGTCTATTGATTGGTTTGCGCAAAAGTTATAGCGTCTACAAAATAGGGGATAGATTTATAGCATTTTTATTATTATTTTTTTTTTACTAGTAATGGCGGCGATTTGCGATTTTTATCGTGACTGCGACATTGCGGCGGACATATCGGACACTTTTGACACATTTTTGGGACCATTCACATTTATACAGCGATCCGTGCTATAAAAATGCATTGATTACTGTATAAATGTGACTGGCGGGGAAGGGGTTAACATTAGGGGGCACTGCAGGGGTTAATATGTTCCCTATATGAGTGATTCTAACTGTGGGGGGAGGGGACTGACTGGGGGAGGGGACCAATCGGTGTCCCTATGTACAAGGGACACACCATCGGTCTCCTCTCCTCTGACAGGACGTGGATCTGTGTGTTTACACACACAGATCCACGTCCTGCTCGATTACCGGGCAATCGCGGGTGCCTGGCCGACATCGCGGCCGCCAGGCATGAGCATCGGGTCCCCAGCTACGCGGCGGGCGCACGCCTCCCGCAGCGCGCGCCCCCTAGTGGCCAAAAAGCGAGCGCCGTCATATGACGGCGGCCCGCCACAATAGCTGCACCGCTCCGCCGTCGTTTGACAGTGGGCGGTCAGCTACAGGTTAAAGTTGAACTATAGGCAAAACTTTTTTTTGTCTTGGATAGAATACAGGAGGGCTATAACCCCTGTCAGATTTGTTTTGCCATCTGTGTCCCATTGCAGAGATTTTCCTTCACTTCTTGTCCCATAGCCAAACAGATAGTGAGAGGAAATCCATGCAAAATAAGGGAATTCCTTGAGGACTCCCAGATCACCAGAACTAGTGTTCCTATTGAAGATTTCCCCTCTATTACTTTTCTGGGGACAACTCAAAATGAGATTTCTATTACTTTCACTTTCAATGATAATGGTAAACAGGACAAATACAATCCATCTCTACTCCATTCAAAACTAAAACAAAAATCTTTGCCTTTAGTTATACTTTAAGCTTGCAAGTACATGAAATGTGATATGATGGGCTCATCCAATATCTGGGAGAAGCGTAAATACGTATATTTGTGAAAACCTGACTGTCTCAGGAGCAGGTGGTGATTAGTGTAAAGGAGTTGCCCTCCTGGTGATGACAGTTAACCCCCTCAAGAAGCACATGCAAAGGTGACCCAGGCTCCAGGTGTTCAGTCGGGCTTCCAGAGAAATAATCTAGACCAAAGTAAATTGCAGAGCCCTGTGTGAGTTGTGCTCCCTACATATGGTGTTGATATGGCCTTTTATGAGGGGATGCTGTAAGTCGGGTTCCCCAGTCACTGAGCTGCTGCCCATTACCAGGCTGTGGCCTCCCTGCAGTGGGGGAGAGAGAGCTGGGGGGGGGGGGGGGGGACTGGGAGAGCAGACGGGCGACCGGGAGTGAAAGAGTTCGGAATTCGCTACACACGATCGGATTTGGTGTGATCGGACTTTGTTGTCAAAAAATCTATCCAGCATGAGATAGGACTTTGTCCGTCAGACAATCCGATGGAAACTGTCCGATGGTGCCTACACACGGTCGGAATTTCCGACAACATTGTCTGATAGGACAAAATCCATCGGAAAATCCGACCGTGTGTATGGGGCTTTAGCGTAGCCATCCTAAGACAGGAAGTTTGTTATTTACAAGTTTATTGGATCAAAACTAAGCTGAAAAAAAATGAATGGTGCCACCTTTTCTAAATACTGGTACTCTGCAAGATATTACATTTTGTTTTTAAATTTAGATATACTTTAATCAGGAACTACATGCATCACAAGACTTGCTATACAGAATTATAAATCCTTTGGAGGGTAAACAGTGTGTTGAGTTAGCAGTGTACCCAAAGTTTCTCTTTAGCATAGAAAGTAGAAAACTCCTGCTGCCATGACTTTCATTTACCTTTCATTTACCATTTACATTTCACACACATACATTCAAATACAGTAGGTTGAACTGGGTGGGTCTGTGTCTTTTTTCAACCTTATACGCTACTGTATGTGACTATTGTTATAGAATAAAAAAATCACACACACATAAGTTTACTTGGATGGACCTGAGTCTTTTTTCAAACTTATAAGCTACTGTAGCTTTTAAGTTTGAAAAAGACACAGGTTTATCCAAGTCAACTTATGTGTGTGTAATTTTTATTCTATAACAATAGTCACATACAGTGCCTTAAAAAAAAAGTATTCATACCCCTTGAATTTTTTCACATTTTGTCATGTTACAACCAAAAACATAAATGTATTTTATTGGGATTTTACGTGATAGACCAACACAAAGTGGCACATAATTGGGCACTGTATGTGACTATTGTAGAATAAAAATCACACACACATAAGTGGACTTGGATGGACCTGTGTATTTTCCATTTCTTCTATGGTATGTGACTATTGGTATAGAATAAAAATCACACACATAAGTTGACCTGGATGGGCCTGTGTCTTTTTCGACCTTATAAGCTATGCAACTATGGGCACAAGGGGTGGCAAGATGGCTGCAGTTCTAACAAATGTAATTAGCACACAAATTCAGCTGAACTCACACACTCAAGGTCTGCAGGCAGTTTCTGTACTTCAAATTTACTCAGTATAGATATGTTTGCTAACAGTTTTACACAATATGACAATGACGCATGAATGTCATGAAGTCCTCAGGTGTGTTTTACATTTATAACCAAGATAGATAGTTATATGTTTGAAAATACAAACCTCTTTCCACTGGGTCATAGAAATATCCATTGTCCCTTAGGCTGCTGAACACCGATGGAATAAGGTCAGCCAGGTACTGCTGTGCAAAAGCTCTTGCTGCCACCTTCTCTGCCGTCTCCTTTTCTTTCAAAAGTTTTTCTCTTTGTTGCTGTTTGCGTCGTTCCTGTACAAAAAAATATTGCAATAACTCTCGACTTAAATTACATATTTAAACTTTGTGTCCATTGCAGTGAACTCATTCGCTGATCATCACTTTAAAAAACATAGCCCCTAAATACTAAGCTTGTATACCTTTTCTTCCCTGTGTCTTCTCTCCTGTTCCTCGAGACGTTGTGCCTCGGCAAGTTCAGCATTGCGCAGCTCCTCAAAGGCACGCTGTTGCGCTCTTAAGCTGGCAAGTTCTTCTTCTTCCATTACCTCAAGTAAAGCCTGCTCAACTGTTTTGCCAATCAGCACCTCCAGCAGCGGTTTAACCTCCAGATCAAAGTCAAAAAGCTGTAAAAGGAAATGAGCAAAGATTACTGGTAACCATTTTGGTTATTTTATTTTAGCCTATATACTTTTGTTGTAGGACAAAGTTTGTCAACCATAGAGAATCATCTTTATATAATACCAGTACTCGTGGTATCTTGCAATATTAGAGGGTGTTTATTGAAATTGAAATTGATGAGCCCGGTGTTCGATTCAAACCCATGTTCGAATCGAACATCGGCCGTTCGTCAAGACCAGAACTCTGCGGGCTGTTCGCATCAAATTCGTGTGATACGAACGGCCCACGATGCACTGCGCCAGTCACAGTGCATTGCTGGCTGATGATTGGCCAAGCATGCACTGTGACCCCGCATGCTTGGCCAATCACAGCGCCGGCAGCGAGGAGAGCCATAATTGGCCACAGGCAGAATGCCTGTGGCCAATTATAGCTCAGGGGGTTTAGTACACGCCCCACACTATATAAGGCCGCCGGCGCGGCGGCCTTGTGTAGTGTGTTTCGGCTTGCAGGGAAAGAGCTTGATTTGCAGGACTTAATGTGTGTTCTGTGCCTTCAGTGCAGTATACACCTGTATCTACCCTTTAGTGGTGTTGTTCAGTGGTGTTGTTCTCTATAAATACAGCCATCTGCAGGATTTTTAGTGTGTGCTGTGCCTCCAGCACAGTATACACCTGTATATAAACTTTAGTGCTGTTGTTCTCTATTAATACAGCCATCTGCAGGAGTTAGTGTGTGTTGTGTGACTCCAGCACAGCACAGTATACACCTGCACCTGTATCTACCCTTTAGTGTTCTCCATTAATACAGCCATCTGCAGGAGTTAGTGTGTGTTGTGTGAGTCCAGCACAGTATACACCTGCACCTGTATCTGCCCTTCTTTGCTGGTGTCATCTAATCCAGCCCTCTGCAGTAGTTAGTGTGTGTTGTGTGAGTCCAGCACAGCACAGTATACACCTGCACCTGTATCTGCCCTTCTTTGCTGGTGTCATCTAATCCAGCCATCTGCAGGAGTAATGCCTCGTACACACGTAGGGACTTTTGCCGGCGGACCTAGTCCAGCGGACAATCCCGCGGGACTTTCCGGCTAGGTCCGCTGGACTTTCCGAGGGTGTGGACTTGCCCACACACGCACGGACTTCTCCAGCGGATAATCCGCCGGCCAAAAGTCCGCGGGACTTTTGAAAATGAACGGACTTGCCCACACACGGAGCAGTCCGTTCATTTCGAACGTAACTTCAGGTTACGTAGCTAGCGTAGGCAGTAAATGCCGCCGCGCTAGCTCCGCAAGCTGGCATGGATTTAAAGGGAATCCCCACGCCGAAAAAACGGCGTGGGGGTTCCCCCCAAATCCATGTCAGACCCTCATCCGAGCACGCAGCCTGGCAGGCCAGGAAAGGGGTGGGGACGAACGAGCGCCCCCCCCCTCCTGAGCCGTACCAGGCCGCGTGCCCTCAACATGGGGGGTGCCCTGGGGAAAGGGGGGCCGTGCGGCCCCCCCACCCCAAAGCACCTTGTCCCCATGTTGATGAGGACAAGGGCCTCTTCCCGACAACCCTGGCCGTTGGTTGTCGGGGTCTGCGGGCGGGGGCTTATCGGAATCTGGGAGCCCCCTTTAATAAGGGGCCCCCCAGATACCGGCCCCCCACCCTATGTGAATGAGTATGGGGTACGATGTACCCCTACCCATTCACCTAAGGTGTAAAATGTAAAGTAAAAAAAAACACCCACACTTTCGAAAAAATAGTTTATTGCACTGCTCCGGGGGTCTTCTTCCGTCTTGGGGGTCTTCTCGCCGGACTCCCCCGCCATTTACCAAGCTCTTTTACCGAGCGGGGGAAGTCCGGCTACCTTCTTCGTCGTCGCCGCCGTCTGGGGGTCTCGATCCGCTTTCGGGGGTCTTCTTCCGTCTTGGGGGTCTTCTCGCCGGACTCCCCCGCCATTTACCAAGCTCTTTTACCGAGCGAGGGGAGTCCGGCTACCTTCTTCGTCGTCGCCGCCGTCGTCTGGGGGTCTCGATCCGCCTTCGGGGTCTTCCGGGGGTCTCTTCTGTTCTTGCGGCGGTCGTCGTCTTCCGCGCCGCCGGCGCCTTGTCCTTCTTCTTGTCCTTCTTGTTCTTCTTCTTCTTCCGATGTTGACCCGTCGCTGTCTCTGCCCGGAATGCCTGTGCCGATCTGCGCTCGGACTTATATAGGGACATGGGGGACAGGGTCACATGCACATGTCACATGGTGACCCCGCCCCCTTGTGTTGTCACAGTCTCGGAGGATGCTGGGACTGTGACATCGCAAGGGGGCGGGGTCACCATGTGACATGAACATGTGACCCTGTCCCCCATGTCCCTATATAAGTCCGAGCGCAGATCGGCACAGGCATTCCGGGCAGAGACAGCGACGGGTCAACATCGGAAGAAGAAGAAGAACAAGAAGGACAAGAAGAAGGACAAGGCGCCGGCGGCGCGGGAAGACGACGACCGCCGCAAGAACAGAAGAGACCCCCGGAAGACCCCCGAAGGCGGATCGAGACCCCAGACGACGGCGGCGACGACGAAGAAGGTAGCCGGACTCCCCTCGCTCGGTAAAAGAGCTTGGTAAATGGCGGGGGAGTCCGGCGAGAAGACCCCCAAGACGGAAGAAGACCCCCGAAGGCGGATCGAGACCCCCAGACGACGGCGACGACGAAGAAGGTAGCCGGACTCCCCTCGCTCGGTAAAAGAGCTTGGTAAATGGCGGGGGAGTCCGGCGAGAAGACCCCCAAGACGGAAGAAGACCCCCGAAGGCGGATCGAGACCCCCAGACGACGGCGGCGACGACGAAGAAGGTAGCCGGACTCCCCTCGCTCGGTAAAAGAGCTTGGTAAATGGCGGGGGAGTCCGGCGAGAAGACCCCCAAGACGGAAGAAGACCCCCGGAGCAGTGCAATAAACTATTTTTTCAAAAGTGTGGGTGTTTTTTTTTACTTTACATTTTACACCTTAGGTGAATGGGTAGGGGTACATCGTACCCCATACTCATTCACATAGGGTGGGGGGCCGGTATCTGGGGGGCCCCTTATTAAAGGGGGCTCCCAGATTCCGATAAGCCCCCGCCCGCAGACCCCGACAACCAACGGCCAGGGTTGTCGGGAAGAGGCCCTTGTCCTCATCAACATGGGGACAAGGTGCTTTGGGGTGGGGGGGCCGCACGGCCCCCCTTTCCCCAGGGCACCCCCCATGTTGAGGGCACGCGGCCTGGTACGGCTCAGGAGGGGGGGGGGGGGCGCGCGTTCGTCCCCACCCCTTTCCTGGCCTGCCAGGCTGCGTGCTCGGATGAGGGTCTGACATGGATTTGGGGGGAACCCCCACGCCGTTTTTTCGGCGTGGGGAGTCCCTTTAAATCCATGCCAGGTCACGGAGCTAGCGCGGCAGCATTTACTGCCTACGCTAGCTACGTAACCTGAAGTCACGTGCTAAATGAACGGACTTGCCGATGAGCGGCAAGTCCGTTCATTTCAAAAGTCCCGCGGACTTGCCCACTAACGGCGGGATTATTTGAAAACAAAACTTCAAACTTTAGTCCGCCGTACTTTGGCGCCAAAAAGTCCGCCGGCGCCCACACACGAGGGGATTATCCGCTGGACTTCAGTCCAGAGGATAATCCCGCGGGATTGTCCCTTCGTGTGTACGCGGCATTAGTGTGTATATTGTGTGACTCCAGCACAGCACAGTATACACCTGCACCTGTATCTGCCCTTCTTTGCTGGTGTCATCTAATACAGCCATCTGCAGGAGCTAGTGCAGCCCTCAAAATTTCACTTGCCTGCTCTCATTTTGCGAGTGAAAATTAGCTGGGGGCGAGTGGAGAGGGGGCTCTGAGAGCAGATGAGTGTGACAGTGTCCAGCTGCCTGAATGAACGATAAAGCCCCATACACACAGTCGGATTTTCCGATGGATTCTGTCCTATCAGACAATGTTGTCAGAAATTCCGACCGTGTGTAGGCACCATCGGACAGTTTCCATCGGATTGTCCGACGGACAAAGTCCTATCTCCTGCTGGATAGATTTTTTGACAACAAAGTCCGATCACACCAAATCCGATTGTGTGTAGCGAATTCCGACGGACAAAGTGCTACGCATGCTCAGATCACATTACAAGACCAAAGCTATTGGCTACTAGCCTCTACGTAGTCCCGTCGTAGGCAACAAACGTCACCACGTTCAGAATGATCGGATTTTCCGACAACTTTGTCCGACCGTGTGTACGCAAAACCAACATCGGACAAAGTACGACGGACATGATCCGACGGACCTGGTCCTCGGATAATCCGAGCGTGTGTATGGGGCTTAAGAGTGACGCTGCCGTCACTCCTATCATTCCGAGCACCACACAGTGCAGGCTCCGATGGCTGCTGGAGGGAGGATTTTGCTCCCCCTCCCTCCAGCTTCAAGACTGGCAGTTTCAGGCTCTGGCTGCTCGTTGTTGTTTGTGGGATGGGGATGCAGCAGTCTTCTGAGATCCCGCCCACCTGCCTGCTGACCCGCCCACTCGCCTGTCCATCTATCAGAACAGCCCGCCTGCTCTCCCGCCCACCTGCCTGAATTGTCCACCCGTCCACATGATGCCTGCACTCCTGAAAGAGGGTCATGTGAACTTATAAGGAGCGAGTGTGTGCTGAGGTAAGCTCAGCTAACAACTTTTTTCATTGGTCCCTGTCCAGCACCATAGCGTTAGGGCAATGGGACTGGAACAGGCTGAAATTGAGGGTGAAATTTTAACCCACCACCCCCTTCTGCATTTGTGGTAATGTCAGTAAAAGTTAACCCCCTCCCCCCACATTGGGGGTCATGGGAGGGGTTACATTTCAATGCCACTAACCACCAATGTAGGAGAGGGGGATATTAATACTGACACCTGTGCTAGCGGTTATTAATGCGTCCACTGCAGTGGCAGTGCGTCCATAAAGGGCGCAGGAGTGCCGCCCCCTCTCTCCTGGCACTTCTCTATCACCATAGATAGATTCAGGCATTGCCTGAATCTATCTATGATCGCCGCTGACATCTGCTATTCGGGTGTCTGGCCACTTTTCGGGTGCTGGCACCTGAATTACAGTGGCGGGGGTGTTTTTTGGAAGTGCCTGATTAGAGCCGTAGGCTCTAATAGGCGCCCAAAAAGGTGAACAGTGGGCGCAATGCTGTGCGTTCGCTGTTCACTCAGCTGTGTGTTAGCAAAGCAAAGGAATTCGCTTTGCTAACAATGAACTGCCTCTCAGCCGATCAGGTGCTCAGGTCTGTTACCTGTCACCTGATTGGCTGAAACATCAGGCGCTGTGATTGGACGCCTGATAGAGAGGATGGAAGAAGACCTTGAGGAGCGTGCAGGACACTGCCGCTGACCCGCTGCGAGACAGGTAAGTGCAGGGCAATGCTCACTGGCAGCATTTGATGGGGCACAGTAGCGGCAATTGATGGGCACATGGGCAGCGTTTGATGGGTGCAGTGGCTGCGTTTGATGGGCACAGTGGCTGCGTTTGATGGCACAATGGCTGCAATTGATGTTTTTTTTTTTTTTCAGTTTGTTTGCGCCCCCCCCCCCCCCCCCCCAAAAAAATTTTTTTGAGCACCAGCTGCCACTGGTCCACTGACTTCAATGCTGGGAGTTACTAGTGCGTCTTCTGATACCAGTGCTGTTTTTTTTTTAATGCTGACATCAATGCTGGGGGTTATAATTACGTTGTAATTTAATTCGAGTTTTGGGGCGGGGCAGGGTAAGGTTTGGGTGGGGTAACTGGTGGCGAGTAACTCTTAAGGCCTGGCTAGTATCTCAGGACCTGAAATTTTGAGCCCTGAGTTAGTGTGTGTTGTGTGCCTCCAGCACAATATACACTACCCAATTGCTGTTTTTCCCATCTCCCTGCAGGCCATTACAATGTCTGGAAGGCCAACAAGGAGAAGCAGACAGTCACGAGCCAATAAAAGAGGGCAAGCAGACTCTGTGTTTAGAGACAACAGTGCTGGTCGTGGACGCGGTGCATCGTCATCAGCACGTGGCCTTGAGACATGCTTGTCCTTATTTTCGGCAGCTGGACATGTTGAGCCGCATCATGCTGAAGACTTGGTAGAGTGGATGACCAAGCCCTCCTCATCCTCTCTCACCCAGGCTCAGGGTACTGGCAAAGCAGCTGCCAACGCGTACTCTTCCCTCGTCTCAATGTCATCAGTCACTCCTTCCCTAGACCCACCATGTCCTCCTGAGGAGTCCCCCGAAGTGTTTGACCACAATGTTGGGTACATGCTCCAGGTTTGCTCCAGTGGTGAAGAGGGAGGGGATGATGAGGTCACTGACTCCACGTGGGTGCTTGATCGGAGAGAAGAGGAGGAGGAGGAGGCAGCACATCTCCAACGAGGCAGGATGCCCTCCAGGGGCCAGCTTAAGGGCAGCACACCAACTGAATCACACCGCAGAGCTCCGCCTGTGCAGGGCGCTGCCTCTGCGCGTTATTACAAAAGTTCTTTGGTGTGAGACGAGTGCATCAGATCGCACTGCTGCTATTTGCAACATATGTCTCAAGCGTATCTCGCGTGGCCAAAACATCAGCTGCTTGGGCACCACAAGCATGACCAGACATATGTTGACCTGCCATGCAGCTCGTTGGCAAGCGTATTTTAAAGACCCACACCAAAGAACAAAGTGGACCTCTACTTGCTCCTCATCAGCTGGGATCTCCAACCCCACTATGCCTTCAGTGCTCTCTAAAAGCTGCACTGAGAGGAATGAAGGTGTAGAATTAGGTGTGTCACAGCCAAGTACTTGGTCCGATTGTACCAGGCAAATTTCCCTGCCCCAGCTGCTGGACCGTCGAAAGAAGTTCAACACCGAAAATCCTCTGGCTTACTGGGTCTTGAGGATGGATCACTGGCCAGAGCTTGCACAGTATGCAATTAAGCTACTTGCTTGTCCTGCATCCAGCGTTCTTTCGGAACGCACATTCAGTGCTGCTGGAGGCTGTCACCGATCACAAGGTACGCCTGTCCACCGACTCGGTTGATCGACTGACCTTCATAAAGATGAATCAGTCTTGGATCACCACCAGCTACCAGGCACAGAGCCCTTTACAAACAGAACTTTATTCATTAACTTAACACAGTTTTGATATTTTCGGGTGGCTGTCAGGTAGGCTGTACCGGGCCCTGTGAATTCTAACAGCAGACTTGGAATGAAAAGTGAGAAAGGAAATAGGTCTAATCTTATCACCTAATCCTCTGAGAAAAAATGGGATTGATCAAACCCAGCAGCATCCAGGAAATGTACACTTAAAGGTCAATTTTATATTTTATCATGTTGCGAATTTCAGCACTATGAACCTAGACAAGTTTTTTTTTTTTTTTTTTTTATAATTACTTCTCCTTCCAAAATCTGAGTGGAAGCATCAACTCCTGTCTTTGCCGGAATATACAGAGGTGTGGGTGGTCTGTCCAAGAAGGCATCTGTCTGGCATTCCATATCTTTCTCTTCGACATGGTCACTTAGCTCTTCCAGGTAAAGCTCTGTTTAGGATTGTAACAAAGATTACATGACAACATTGAAAGTAGCCAGCAAAAAGAGATAACCTTAAAGGGAATCTGTACTCAAAAAACTATAGTGGCTGCCATTTATGACTTTCACATCATTATTAACAAAAGTATTGAGTTCACAGGACCAGCATGAATGACAACTAGCATTTTCTGAAGCAGGGCAGGAATAGGCAGATCCCTTGAGAACGTGCACAAGAACGAAACGCATTGGAAGGGGCGCTGACGTCATTATCACTGCGTCCTCATGGCAGGAGCGGTGACTGATTATGTGAGTTTTTTGGCCTCGTGTTTTATGCTGCAGCTTTTGTGCTTGATTTTATGTCTAATAAACTACTACGATATATGATCATCATTTGGGCTCCCACGGGTAAGCTTTCTTTTGCATAGTGCCTGAGTTTTTTGGGGACCACCATCCTACCAACATACCAGGCGCGATTTCTCTTGGTTCCAGAGTAATGACCTAAAGGAACATTATCATTTAGTATCTGGTAAATGTACAGATTGGTGGAGGTGCACGTGTGTGGCGAAAAGCACATTGGGTGATGTTTATTTTATACTGGATATTTATCTCATGCTGTATTTCTTTCACTTTCTGGTGAGTGGTTAAACATATCACGCACATTTTTTGTGTTGGCCTTGGTTGCTGAGTATACCGTCACAGTTCGTGGAAATTATGTTCCCGGGTGGCTTACAACCCTCAGTACCATACCGTCAACAAACAGATGCTTTGTAAGTAACATAAGATAGGGGGGGTCTTTTTATTTATCTATTCCCTTGTTGTTATGGTTTTACTATGTTAGATCATTTAGGAATTCATATATTTTTTTATTATAGATATATACCACGTGCTTTCTCCTGAAGAGTGGCTTAAAGCAACAAAACACGTCGAGATACCAGATTCCGTGTATTATATTAAGCATGTGTAGACAAGATTATTTATGGAATTTACATATGGAATGTTTTTATAGGATTTTATATGAATTTCTCGCATTATGCAAATGTTACCTTTACTATTAATGACAAGGACTAGAGAGGCTTTAGGTCATATAGGTATTGGCTTGCAATATAGTTTATATACAGTGGTGTGAAAAAGTGTTTGCCCCCTTCCTCATTTCCTGTTCCTTTGCATGTTTGTCACACTTAAGTGTTTCGGAAACATCAAACCAATTTAAACAATAGTCAAGGACAACACAAGTAAACACAAAATGCAATTTGTAAATGAAGGTGTTTATTATTAAAGGTGAAAAAAAATCCAAACCATCATGGCCCTGTGTGAAAAAGTGATTGCCCCCTAAACCTAATAACTGGTTGGGCCACCCTTAGCAGCAACAACTGCAACCAAGCGTTTGCGATAACGTGCAATGAGGCTTTTACAGCGTCCTGGAGGAATTTTGGCCCACTCATCTTTGCAGAATTGTCCTAATTCAGTTACATTAGAGGGTTTTCGAGCATGAGCCTTTTTAAGGTCATACCACAACATCTCAATAGGATTCAGGTCAGGACTTTGGCTAGGCCACTCCAAAGTCTTCATTTTGTTTTTCTTCAGCCATTCGGTGGTGGACTTGCTGGTGTGTTTAGGATCATTGTCCTGCTGCAGAACCCAAGTTTGTTTCAGCTTGAGTACACGAACAGATGGTCGGACATTCTCCTTCAGGATCTCTTGGTAGACAGCAGAATTCATAGTTCCTTTTATCACGGCAAGTCTTCCAGGTCCTGAAGCAGCAAAACAGCCCCAGACCATCACACTACCACCACCATATTTTACTGTTGGTATAATGTTCTTTTTCTGAAATGCAGTGTTCCTTCTACGCCAGATATACTTGGACACACACCTTCCAAAGAGTTCCACTTTTGTCTCATCGGTCCACAGAATGTTGTCCCAAAAGTCTTGGGGATCATCAAGATGTGTTGTGGAGAAATTGAGACGAGCTTTGATGTTCTTTTTGCTCAGCAGTGGTTTTCTCCTTGGAACTCTGCCATGCAGGCCATTTTTGCCCAGTCTTTTCCTGATGGTGGAGGCATGAACGCTGACCTTAACTGAGGCAAGTGAGGCCTGCAGTTCCTTGGACGTTGTTGTGGGGTCTTTTGTGACCTCTTGGATGAGTCGTCGCTGCGCTCTTGGGGTAATTTTGGGCGGCCGGCCACTCCTGGGAAGGTTCACCACTGTTCCATGTCTTCGCCATTTGTGGATAATGGCTCTCACTGTGGTTCGCTGGATTCCCAAAGCTTTGGAAATGGCTTTATAACCCTTTCCAGACTGATAGATCTCAATTACTTTCTTTCTCAATTGTTCCTGAATTTCTTTGGGTCTCGGCATGATGTGTAGCTTTTAAGGATCTTCTGGTGGACCTTACTGTGTCAAGCAGCTCCTATTTAAGTGATGCCTTGATTGTAACAGGTGTGGCAATAATCAGGCCTGGGTGTGGCTAGAGAAATTGAACTCAGGTGGGGACAACCACAGTTATAGTATGTTTTAACAAGGGGGGCAATCACTTTTTTCACACAGGGCCATGATGGTTTGGATTTTTCTTCACCTTTAATAATAAACACCTTTATTTACAAATTGCATTTTGTGTTTACTTGTGTTGTCCTTGACTATTGTTTAAATTGGTTTGATGTTCCGAAACACTTAAGTGTGACAAACATGCAAAGGAACAGGAAATGAGGAAGGGGGCAAACACTTTTTCACACCACTGTATATATATATATATATATATATATATATATATATATATATATGAGAATTATATGCGAATATGTATTGTTACCAAGTAAAATGGGTTTGGACTTTGATATACAATATTAAAATGTACATATATGTACAGTATCTGACAAAAGTGAGTACACCCCTCACATTTTTTTAAATATTTTATTATATCTTTTCCTGTGACAACACTGAAGAAATTACACTTTGCTACAATGTAAAGTAGTGAGTGTACAGCTTGTATAACAGTGTATATTTGCTGTCCCCTCAAAATAACTCAACACACAGCCATTAATGTCTAAACTGCTGACAACAAAAGTGAGTACACCCCTAAGTGAAAATTTCCAAATTCGTCTCAATTAGCCATTTTCACTCCCCAGTGTCATGTGACTCGTTAGTGTTACAAGGTCTCAGGTGTGAATGGGGAGCAGGTGTGTTAAATTTGATGTTATCGCTCTCACTCTCTGATACTGGTCACTGGATGTTTAACATGGCACCTCACGGCAAAGAACTCTGGGGTTCTGAAAAAAAGAATTGATGCTCTACATAAAGATGGCCTAGGCAATAAGAAGATTGCCAAGACCCTGAAACTGAGCTGCAGCACGGTGGCCAAGACCATACAGCAGTTTAATAGGACAGGATCCACTCAGAACAGGCCTTGCCATGGTCGCAGGGCCGGTGCTACCACTAGGCAAACTAGGCAGCCGCCTAGGGCGCACTGCTGCCTAGGGGCGCCCGGCCACTGGTGTTCCTACTCTTTCTGCAACAAGCAACTAAGTATCATCAGGCAGCCTCCGCTCCGTTCGCACATAGTGTCAGAGGAGCAGTGGCGGCGGAGGACTGTTTCCTGACTCCCGAATTAATGGAAGCAAGCAACCTGTGAAGCTCTGGTGAACTTCATGCCCAAGAGACTTAAGGCAGTGCTGGACAATAATTATTTTGAGGGGACAGCAAATTTACACTGTTAAAAAAGCTGTACACTCACTACTTTACATTGTAGCAAAGTGTAATTTTTTCAGCGTTGTCACATGAAAATATAAAATAAAATATTTAAAAAAATGTGAGGGGTGTACTCACTTTTGTGAGATACTGTATATGAATCAATAAATATTAATTTTGTTTACTAATTTACTTATTTACTTAATTGCATAGTTACATAGTAGGTGAGGTCGAAAAAAGACAAGTCCATCAAGTCCAACCTATGTGTGTGTTTATATATGTCAGTATTACATTGTATATCCCTGTATGTTGCGGTCGTTCAGGTGCTTATCTAATAGTTTCTTGAAACTATCGATGCCCCCTGCTGAGACCACCGCCTGTGGAAGGGAATTCCACATCTTTGCTGCTCTTACAGTAAAGAACCCTCTATGTAGTTTAAGGTTAAACCTCTTTTCTTCTAATTTTAACTAGTGGCCACGTGTCTTGTCAAACTACCTTCCGCAAAAAAGTTTTATCCCTATTGTGGGGTCACCAGTATGGTATTTGTATATTGAAATAATTTCCCCTCAAGCGTCTCTTCTCCAGAGAGAATAAGTTCAGTGCTCGCAACCTTTCCTCATAACTAATATCCTCCAGACCATTTATTAGCTTTGTTGCCCTTCTTTGTACTCGTCCATTTCCAGTACATCCTTCCTGAGGACTGGTGCCCAGAACTGGACAGCATACTCTAGGTGCGGCCAGACGAGAGTCTTGTAGAGCTGGAGAATTATAATTATCTCTGGAATTAACCCTTTTAACGCATGCCAATATTCTGTTTGCTTTGTTAGCAGCAGCTTGGCATTGCATGCCATTGCTGAGCCTATCAGCTACTAGGACCCCACTACCCACCCCTGTCCATTCTGAGTACTCCCCATTTATTACCACCCTCTGAACTTGCCCTTGTAGCCAGTTTTCAATCCATGTACTCACCCTATGGTCCATGCCAACGGACCGTTTTTTTTACAGTAAACATTTATGGGGAACTGTGTAAAATGCTTTTGCAATATCCAGATACACCACATCTACGGGTCTTCCTTTATCTAGATGGCAGCTCACCTCCTCATAGAGGGTTAATAGATTGGTTTGGCAAGAACGATTCTTCATGAATCCATGCTGATTACTGCTAATAATACCATTCTCATTACTAAAATCTTGTATATACTCCCTTATCATGCCCTCCAAGAGTTTACATACTATTGATGTTAGGCTAATTGGTCTGTAATTCCCAGGGATGTATTTTGGGCCCTTTTTAAATACTGGTGCTACATTGGCTTTTCTCCAATCAGCTGGTACCATTCCAGTCAGTAGACTGTCAGTAAAACTTAGGAACAATGGTCTGGCAAGTACTTGACTGAGTACCCTCCTGTGAAAGCCATCTGGTCCCGGTGATTTATTAATGTTACGTTTCCCAAGTCTAATTTTAATTCTGTCCTCTGTTAACAATGGAGGTGCTTCCTGTGATGTGTCATGAGGATAAACACTGCAGTTTTGGTTACTGAAGCCCCTCGATTCCCTTGTGAAGACTGAGGAGAAGAATAAATTCAATACTTTCGCCATCTCACCATCCTTTGTAACCAGATGTCCTTCCTCATTCTTTATGTGGCCAATATATGGTCTGTCCTCCCTTTTTTACTGTTTACATACTTAAAGAATTTCTTGGGATTTTTGCTCTCCTCCGCTATGTGTCTTTCATGTTCTATCTTAGCTGTCCTTATTGCACCCTTACATTTTTTGTTCCATTCTTTATAATGTCTGAATGCTGATGAGATCCCTCAACCTTTGTATTTTTTGAAGGCCTTCTCCTTTGCTATTATGCACTTTTATATTGGAGTTAAGCCATCCAGGAATTTTGTTCGCTCTTTTAAATTTATTACCCAATGGGATGCATTGGCTAATGCCCTTATTTAATATGATCTTAAAGCAAACCCAACTCTCCTCCGTGTTCTTTGTTCCTAATATTTTATCCCAATATATGCCTTCTAGCAAGGTTTGTAGTTTAGGGAAGTTGGCTCTTTTGAAATTCAGTGTCGTTGTATTCCCCTTATGTTTCCTATTTGTGTGATTTATGCTGAAGCCAATTGACCTGTGAACGCTGTTACCTAAATTGCCCCGTATTTCCACATCCGTGATCAGGTCTGTATTGTTGGTAATCAGTAGATCCAGTAACGCTTTATTTCTAGTTGGTGCGTCTACCATCTGACCCATAAAATTGTCCTGCAAGACATTTAGGAACTGGCGAGCCTTAGATGAATGCATGGTTCCCTCCGCCCAGTCTATGTCTGGATAATTAAAATCCCCCATTATTATAACACTTCCCATCCTCAAGAATCTTACATGAGGTTACATTTTTGTGGACCTATTCCCCTCACCTGTCTGCACCTCAATGTTCTTCCTGCCTTCTACAGGCTCCGGGGTCCTGGGCCTCAACAGATCTTTGGCACGTTTCTTTGCCATTGCTCTTCTGCGTGCTTCTTGTGCTCTCTGAATCTCCACTGGATCTTGCTGAGCTGCCTAGAGGCCAATCACACAATAATCAGTGATTTTTGTTACATTATTGCACTTATTTGTCAAGTTTTATTCTAAGGAAAGTTAAGATGGCCATAGACAAGCAAAGGTGGTCAGTTGTGTAGGTATAATCCAACTGCACTGAGGCATGTCTATCAGCTAGCCCCTAAAGTTTGTTCTCCTGGCCTGCCATTCCTAGCGTAATTGAAAATATCAGAAGCGTGGAAAAGTCTCCATCACTTAATCCAATATCTCATGTCTGTGGTCTTGACAATACTGTAAGTTGGTTCTACGCACACAGCTGTACACCTTTTCGTGTCTTGTGAACATGTGGGAATGTATACTAAAATACACATTGATCAGTATAAACAGATGAATTAGAAATCCCCATAATTTTTTTATGTTACATTAAGATCAAGCCAGGCTTGCATGGATAAAGATTGGCACAACATTTTCACAGGTTTGAGTTTGCTAAAACTGTAACTGTTCATTGGTGAAAAAATTGCCTAAGGCACCTTTCACATGGGTCAGATCCCTTTTTCTCAGCAGGGGATCTCTCTGCTGATCCGAGCGGACAGATGACAGATCCAAGTCCGCTCTGCTTATGCAGAGCAAACACAGACACAGTCTGCACTGCTGTATGCATTTTAATATGATCCTGCAACTGCTTCTTCCATGCTACATTTTTGTCACAGGATCCTATTAAGGTCGAAATATAACTCTTTTTCTCCCCGTTCAGGGTCTGTTGCTGATTAAGTCACTCTCACTTTGGATCCTTGATTCAAGTGAAGGAAAGCAATTATGGGGTGTTTTCTCAGATGAGGGGCAAACAAAAAAAATAGATGCATTTAAAAGCTCTTGGTTAGTAGAAGAAGCTTTGATGAGTGGCCAACACAAAATGAGCATGTGTTAGAGCAATACATATTTCTGTTTGGAATACACATAGCATAGTGAGGTGTGTTCTGTCTTACATTTTATTTGGTACAATTGTGGCACATTCTTTGGTGGTATTTTTGGAATGTGTTAGGAGAAAATGGCCAGGTCAGCAAATAACACTAGGTGAACTGTCACATAACTTCTGTATCCAAGGAGGTAAGTTGTATAAACTGCAGGGAATATGCTTTCAAAAACTAGAACTGAACCCCTGGAATACACAGGACAATCAGGTTGGTAATGTTGTGAAGTTCTTTTAAAACGTAATACCACATATAAGGCAGAAAAGTTATAAAAAAAGACGAGGAAAACTTTGTCTTCCTTACCAGGGGTAGTATCAGCTGTGCATATGTGTTACCACGCACCACTCTTCTATCATACATTATATTTCCATAATGATAACTCTCTTCAGACCTGGAAAGCAAAACACAATATTTATATGTATATTCACAAGAACATTATGGAGATAGTGAAAAGTTGGTCAAAGACTTTAGAAAGTGGTTATATATACATATATGATTCTACTGTGTTAGTGTCTGGAAATCTACATTCTATACTTGGCCTTCGAGAAACAACTTTATTGAGCATACTTGGCCGCAAGAATGTGCACTGCCTTGAAAAACTGCCATAAAATTAAAGGGTTAATCCTGCATATTGGTCATAAGATAGTAGAACACCAATGGAATGGGTTCTGTATTTGCCAGTCGTTGCTGAATATTTTATGATATGCTTTTCACAGGAATCAGCTCGGTGAAGTCCCATTATGCTGGTACAAAATGTGTAATTTATTTTATAAATGTTGAATCACTGTTCTCATTATATTTCGTGTAACTATCACTGGGTATAATAAGGTTTGCCAATCAGATAACAGCATCAGGGAGCCTAATGTTTTTGAAATTTAAAAAAACTGAATAACGTGGCAGGCCTGAGGTCATGGTACTAGTCACAATGATTTCATACAGACATCTATGTTCTTTCACATTGTTTTCTTGTAGCATACTATATGTGCCTTCCCATTGCTGTCAATTCAAAGCAAGAACATATTCTGGTGCTCCAAACCTAATTCCAACTTCAACATTAGACCATATGACTTCCAATAAACTATCAAACTTATTATGATTCTACATAATACTCTGGCTTCTTACAGTTAATTACTAATGGGAATATTTCATAAAAATTGTTCATAAACCAGAACAACCAATCACCTACGATGTTGATATATTCTGATTATTCTAAGCAAACTGCAACTGGATCCAAGTATGTTATAGTGTATTTTCACTATATACAGTATCTCACAAAAGTGAGTACACCCCTCACATTTTTGTAAATATTTTATTATATCTTTTCATGTGACAACACTGAAGAAATGAGACTTTACATTGTAGCAAAGTAGTGAGTGTACAGCTTGTATAACAGTGTAAATTTGCTGTCCCCTCAAAATAACTCACACAGCCATTAATGTCTAAACTGCTGGCAACAAAAGTGAGTACACCCCTAAGTGAAAATGTCCAAATTGGGCTCAAACTGTCAATATTGTGTGGCCACCATTATTTTCCAGCACTGCCTTAACCCTCTTATGCATTGAGTTCACCAAAGCTTCACAATTTGCCACTGGGGTCCTCTTCGACTTCTCCACGACATCACGGAGCTGGTGGATGTTAGAGACCTTGGACTCCTCCACCTTCTATTTGAGGATGCCCCACAGATAGGGTTTAGGTCTGGAGACATGCTTGGCCAGTCCATCACTTTTACCCTCAGCTTCTTTAGCAATGCAGTGGTCGTCTTGGAGGTGTGTTTGGGGTCATTATGTTGGAATACTGGCCTGCGGCCCAGTCTCCGAAGGGAGGGAATCATGCTCTGCTTAAGTATGTCACAGTACATGTTGGCATTCATTGTTCCCTCAAAAAAAAATGTAGCTCCCCAGTGCTGGCAGCACTCATGCAGCCCCAGACCATGACATCCCCACCACCATGCTTGACTGTAGGCAAGACACTTGTCTTTGTACTCCTCACCTGGTTGCCGCCACAAACGATTGACACCATCTGAACCAAATAAGTTTATCTTGGTGTCATCAGACCACAGTATATGGTTCCAGTAATTCATGTTCTTAGTCTGCTTGTCTTCAGCAAACTGTTTGTGGGCTTTCTTGTGCATCATCTTTAGAAGAGGCTTCCTTCTGGGATGACAGCCATGCAGACCAATTTGATGCAGTGTGCGGCGTATGGTCTGAGCACTGACAGGCTGACCCCCCACCCCTTCAACCTCTGCAGCAATGCTGGCAGCACTCATACGTCTATTTCCCAAAGACAACCTCTGGATATGACGCTGAGCACATGCACTCAACTTCTTTGGTCGACCATGGCGAGGCCTGTTCTGAGTGGAACTTGTCCTGTTAAACTGCTGTATGGTTTTGGCCACCGTGTTGCAGCTCAGTTTCAGGGCCTTGGCAATCTTCTTATAGCCTAGGCAATATTTATGTAGAGCAGCAATTCTTTTTTTCAGATCCTCAGAGAGCTCTTTGCCATGAGGTTCCATGTTGAACATTCAGTGACCAATATGAGAGAATGAAAGCGATAACACCAAATTTAACACACCCGCTCCCTATTCACACCTGAAAACTTGTAACACTAACGAGTCACATGACACCAGGGCGGGAAAATAGGTAATTGGGCCCAATTTGGACATTTTCACTTAGGTGTGTACTTACTTTTGTTGCCAGTTTAGATATTAATGGCTGTGTGTTGAGTTATTTTGAGGGGACAGCAAATTTACACTTTTATACAAGCTGTACACTCACTACTTTACATTGTAGCAAAGTTTAATTTATTCAGTGTTGTCACATGAAAAGATATAAGAAAATATCTATAAAAATGTCAGGGGTGTACTCACTTTTGTGAGATACTGTATATAATGTCTCACGGTGACTACTGGACACAGCAGTTACGAGATCGCGCTGCTGCGCACCACAGGAGGCGAGCTAGTGCGCAAGTGCTAGGCAACATACCGGTACATTGCCTAGCCTGGCTGTCCCGCCTGTCTGCAGGAAATATACTGTGATTGGGCGGCAATCGCTTAAAGAAATACTATGTGAATTTGTTCAGTCATTTTAATAACTTTGATTATGCTTTCCAGAATACGGTATATAATATGCAACATTTGTAGTTAATAAATCATTCACTTACGTAGGTGGTTGTATTGTCCTGTATTTATGGCGGTTTTGAACCACCCTGGGTTGGCTGGAGAATGTGTATGTTCCACTTCCCATTTCTTTCTGAGATGGTAATAGAGATGCCATGGCTGTAAAGAGCTTGAAGATCTTTGTAGTATGCTTGGGATATTACAAGATGCTGTAAGAAAAAAAAAGTTGGAGTTATGGTATGTACAAGACAGCACACACAAATTACTGCTATCAGTCTTAGTATAAAGCAGGCAACCTTTTCCTAAATTTTATTTGAATGGTGCCGATTTCTTTTTCAATCCGATTCCCCAGATCCCATCAAACTTTTGTTCTGGGTTCCAAAATATCAAATTAAAGGAATGTACTTTCTGGCAGATGTCCCTGCAGGATGATTGATCCCTGCGTGTGGTTGTTGGAATGTTAGTACTGTTATATATCATCCTATTGTTCTCATCAATACTGTCCTTTAAAAATATGAAACTAATGGTTCAGAAGATACAGCCTCATGTACTGGGAGTGACTGAATCCAGGATTCCACATGGTAGTTCTGAGGCTGGGTTCACATATGTGCGAATTGGATGTGGATTTCTCCGCATCCAATTCACATTACAGGCGAGTGTGACCGGCTCTCAATAGAGCAGATTCCAAAAGGGTCCTGTGTGTGTTTGGGTCCGGTTCAGGTGTGAATTCAGGCAAAAATTCAGACCTGAATCGCACCTGAACCACTGAACAGACACGCACCGGACCCCAGGTACAAACCCACGGCCTCCCATATGTGAACTCGGCCTGAAAGTGAGGACCGGCACACACCAGAACATGGTGTTCAGTGCATGTTTCCAGAACCACGTTCAAACCGCACTGCAGTTGCGATCTGCAGTGGGGGTCAATGTTAAATAGGAGCTCCAGGCTCCCCCCCAAAAAAAAAAGTTAGCAGCTACAAATCCTGTAGTTGCTGACTTTTAATCTAAGAACATTTACCTGTTCAAGGATCCAGCGATGTCCCTACCCAAGCCGATTCTTCAATCAGCTTCAGGTGCAGGCGCCAGCATCTCAAGTACAGGAAACAGGAAGTGAAGCCTTGCGGCTTCACAGATTGTTTCCTACTGCGCAAGAGTGAGCCACACTTCACCTTGTGAATTGTTCCGTAGTCTCCTGAGACCTGTGATGTGTCCCAGAAGACTGCAGGGTGGAGGAGGAGGGGCCGAACTTTAGGCTCAGATCGCCGTGGCATATCTGACCGAAAGTGAGAGTGGGTATCTGTCAAAACCAGGGCAGCACAGTGGTGTAGTGATTAGCACTTTGGCTCAAATCCTAATCACGTAACTATCTGCATGTTCTCCCTGTGCCTGCGTGGGTTTCCTCTGAGTACTCTGGTTATCTCTCATACTCCAAAGACATGCTGGTAGGTTAATTGGATGCTGGCTACATTGGCCCTAGTACATGTATATATGAATGTCAGTTAGGGACCTTAGATTGTAAGCCTCTTGAGAGCAGGGACTGATGTGAATGTACAATATATATGTAAAGCGCTGCATAAATTGATGCTGCTATACAAGTACCTAAAAAAAATAAAACCAGGTATCCGCTCCACCTCCAAAAAGTGCCAAATGTGGCAGTGGAGGGGGGGGGGGGATGCAAACATGCTGAACTTCCCCTTCTGAAGTTCTGCTTTTAGTAAATTATGTCCCAAATACAGGTTGCAAACGCAGTGCGTTTGCCTCCACCAGATCTCATAGTACAGAAGTACCATGTGATTCAGTTGCAGTGTGTTTCCAAAAGCAGTGCATGCACTACTGTTGATGCAGTGCAGTGTGATTTGAGCCTAGCGGCTATAGCCACTAGCAGTAATCACTGTGTTCTCCCGGCAGAGATGTCTCCCCAGTGTTGATGGGGGAATCGACCGATTTGGGTTGCAGAAAAGGCAATCACATAATCTATGACCGGCTTTAGTCACTTACTGTCATATTGGAAGTTCTGACTTCATGTGTTGCACGTTTGATTCAGAAAGAACTGAAAGCAGAGACAGTCGGGCACCTAGCACATTCATAATGAAGACAGCTAGGGCCAACCAGGCGTTTCCCCCATCACAGGGTTCCTTTAATGTAAACCTGTCAGTGCCATATTGGTACTGAACAGGCTGGAGCACCACCATGCAGACATCAAAAGGTTCCTTCATAAAACTTCAGATTTTTTGTTGTCTAAATTCTGAGATTTCCCTGCAGCACTGAGAACTGGGAGAGGCGTGGAAGGACTGTGGGGAAGAATGGGTGGCCAACTCTAAAAAGTTGCACATTAGAGCTCCCTAGCACTATGCTCCTTTTAGTACTATTGTGGAACTTTTGCTTTAATACTTACAAAATCAAAGACTGAATTAGCTCTACAATGATTTACACTGATTATGAATTTAAAAGCACACACATCAGCCAACAATTGGATCATTGAGTAGGGGAAACCTGATAGTCCAGCATGAACAGAACTAGGGCTACAAGGCAATTACCATTTACCTGGCTTGTCTCCAGTTACCTAAACACAGCCTCATCCACCATTAATCTTCTTTGTTGGAGTACATATGTATTAGTGTATGGCTCCAATCATGGGAGCAAGCACTGTATACTTTACTGAATATAAACATAGTATTTTTATTTTAATACAATGCAGCACAAACCCTTCACCACTTGTCTATATGTTGAGCCATAAGGATCCAAAAAGTTTTCATCCACCAGAAGTACCGTCAACACAAATGAGTAAAGTTTTGTAACACGTAACAATCAAAATTCAATTTACTTTAGGTGGCTATTACTATTTGAGAAAGTTGACATGGATTTACTGAAGGAAGGTGCCATACCCCCTAACTTTCTGAGATTGGAACAAGGGACACCTGTTAGCAAAGGTATGTAGGCATAGGACACTCCAACTGCCACGCCCCCTTAATGAGAATTATACAAAAAAAAAAGAAGATAGATTAAGCCCACAAGTGCTTTTTTACCACTACTATTCATTTATACTGGCTTTTGGATTTTACAAATGCAGCCATTTAGAAATGTGATGAAAGGTTTCGCACTGGAAAATACTTTTTGAAAGATAAATAGTGCATTGTTTACACAACTATATAGATCAGACCAAAATGAGGGACAAATAAGAAGGAAAAGGGACTTTGTTCCAAATCAGGGACAGTCCCTGAAAATCAGAGACCGTTGGGAGCTATGCAATTGTTTGACTTCCCTAAATAGTGCTAGCACACCTCCGTAACATCACTTGTGTGTGTGATTGTCCTACATCTAGCACATGAGAGCTCAGCTATGTCAGCCATCTTTACAGGTTCTGTATTGAATTAGAAGCTTTTATTGTCATTACACAAAAGGTAAAGAATATTTAGGCCTCACGCACACTGAGAATGAAAAATGTTGCTTATAGAGGCGTTTGCCATTTTTTCTTATTTCAGCCTTATAGAAGCAACTCTATGTTGGCCTACAGGGTATCCTGAAAGTATTCACAGCGCTTCACTTTTCCTACATTTTGTGATGTTACAGCCTTATTCCAAAATGGTTTAAATGTATTATTTTGCTCAAAATTTGACAAACAATGCCCCATAATGACAATGTGGAATAAGTTTATTTGAAATCTTTGCAAATTTATTAAAAATTAAAAAATAAAAAAAAAAAAAGGAAAAAAATCACAATGTACACAAGTATTCACAGCCTTTGCTCAATACTTTGTAGAAGCACCTTCGACACCAATTACAGCCTCAAGTCTTTTTGAGTATGATGCTACAAGCTTGGCACACCTATTTTTTTAAATATTCACCCCTCAAATTGGTATTCCACATCCACAGAATATGCCACTGGGCAGCAAATCCCAGATCCACACCTTTAGATAACTTTCCTTTCTTTGCTCCTTTAACAATTCATCCCCTCCACATGCAGAGAAAAGATGCTCTCATAGCATGATACCGTTTTTGAAAGTTTTAATGAATGTACACGGTTGTAAACATACTCACATCCTCTCTGTGCTTAAAACATTTAAAATCAGAAAGTCCGCGACGGTTCGCATTCCACGGCTTCAGACCAGAAGTGATGCAAAGACGCTAGAGACACCTGCCTACGCGTTTTGTCACCAAGGCGTCATATCACCCTGGAGGGATCACTCATGCCTGCACCGCTGACACATCAGACTGCAGATCATGTGCTGTAAATAGGTGTTTACAGCACATGATGTGCAGTGTGATGTGTGAGCGGTGCAGGCAGGAGTGATCCCTTCAGGGTGATATGACGTCTTGATGATGAAAATGTGAAGCACTGTGAATACTTTCTGGATGCCTGTATAGTGTTCATGCACATTTGGGCGTTTACAGGCATATTTGAAGGAGTGTTTACTGGATGGAAAAAGATAAACTCAGATAAACGCTGCGTTTACGCACATTTTTCCAAGTGTAAATTGATTATAGTGAAAAATGAGCAGAGGGAAATGTTTTGGAAAAAATGCTTATAAACGCATGTGCAATACAAGCCGTTATAAGCGTTTTTTTATGTTGATTTTTTCTGCCAGAGGGTGTGCATGGACCCTTATATTGCTAATAACAATGCCTAAGGCTGGGTTCACACTGACGCAGCCGCAGTTCACAGCAGGGCAATTCACACCTGAAACAAAGCCAAAGACGCAGAGGACCCTTTTCCAGTGTGAACCGTGGCCGCCCCAGAGCTGTGTGAACCGTCTCCATTGAGAGGCGGTCACAGTCTCCTGTCATTAGAATTGGATGTGGGGAAACAACCAATTTGCATAAGTGTGAACCCAACCTTAAAGAGGAACTTCACTGTATTTGAGCAACACAAACTGAAAATGCAAATTAACTAATTTTTAATGTTCAAAGCAAACTCACTCGTCCATCCATGCTTTATTTTGTAGAGAGATCATATTGAAACACACCACCTAGCATTTATATCTGCTGCCATCTTGAGTAAGCACAGATGATTCATTATTATTATTATTATTATACAGGATTTATATAGCGCCAACAGTTTGCGCAGCGCTTTACAACATCAGGGAAGACAGTACAATTACAATACAATTCAATATAGGAGGGCTCAGAGGGCCCTGCTCGTTAGAGCTTACAATCTAGAAGGGAGGGTCAAGTGGAACAAAGGGTAGTAGCTGTGAGGGATGATCAGATGGACAAAATAAAAATACAGTTGTTAGGTGTGGGTAGGATAGGCTTCTCTGAAGAGGAGGGTTTTCAGGGATCGTCTAAAAGCTAATAAACTAGGAGATAGACAGACAGATTGAGGTAAGGAGTTCCATAGGCTTGGAGAGGCTCTGGAAAAGTCCTAGAGACGAGCATGGGAGGAGGTGATGAGAGAGCAGGAGGTCTTGAGAAGAATGAATAGAACGATTAGGTTGGTATTTTGAGACTAGGTTAGTGATGTAGCTGGGGGCAGAGTTGTGGATTGCTTTGTAGGTAGTTGTTCGTTTTTTTAATTTAATTTGTTGGGTGAGCGTAAGCCAGTGGAGAGATTGACAGAGAGGAGTAGAAGAGACAGAGCGGCTGGTAAGGTGGATGAGTCTGGCAGCAGCATTCATGATGGACTGAAGGGGGGATAGAGTATGCAGAGGTAGGCCAAGGAGGAGGGAGTTGCAGTAATCAAGGCGAGAGATGACCAGGTAGTGAATTAAGAGCTTTGTTGTGTCATGGAGTATTTTTTCTTTTTAAAACAAAAAATCCTGCAAGGCAAAGGCATAATGCAGTGCATACTAGCTCATTATGAAATACTCACCTTAGAATGAGGCCTCGACATCTGATCCCGGTCCAATCCGAGGGAGCTGACATGTTTCCTCTGCGTTTCTTCCAGGTATCGCGGCTCCGGCGATGTGAGTGGCTGAAGCCGCGATTACGCATGCGTGGGAGTCTTCTTCCCGGCAAGGTCCGGCAGCGTCTGCCGGACCTTCGGCCAGGCCTTCACAGCGCATGCATCACTGACGTCAGCGGCTGTATGAAAAGTAAATATCTCCTAAACGTACAAGTTTAGGAGATATTAATTTTACCTACAGGTAAGCTTTATTATAGGCTTACCTGTAGGTAAAAGTAAAAAAAAGGGGGACACAATCACTTT
The DNA here is from genome assembly GCA_028564925.1 of Lithobates sylvaticus. Lineage (NCBI taxonomy): Eukaryota > Metazoa > Chordata > Amphibia > Anura > Ranidae > Lithobates > Lithobates sylvaticus. The sequence continues at coordinate 216,387,967 of CM053028.1, forward strand.
AAGGTGAAGTAAAAAGAGGGGGAAGAATGCACATGCAGAAAAGCATCCGGAACGCATCTGGACTGCGTTTCTATAGTGTGAACTGGCCCTTAAAGGGGTTGTACACCCTCAAGGTTTCAAACATTCTGTAGTGCAGCTGCCACCCCAGAGCCCCCCTTTTACTTACCTGAACCCGATCGTTCCAGCGACGGGGGACAAGCAGAGCAGCTGCAGCCGCTGTCTCGGGTCCTCATTGAATAGATTGATAGCAGCGGGAGCCATTGGCTCCCGCTGCTGTCAAAGCCAGCGACATGGGAGCCGCCCCCCACCCCGAGTCCTGCTGTCTGTGTCAATGGACGCAGAAGAGTGCCCCCCCCCCATGGAATGTGGCTCTCCAGGGGGGCACTCGAGAAGAGGAGGAGCTGGGGGACCCCAGAAGAGGAGGATCGGGGGCCCCTCTGTGCAAAACCATTGCACAGAGGAGGTAAGTATAACATGTTTGTTTTTTTTTTTGTTTTTTTTATTGAACCTTTACAACCCCTTTAAATATATCCAGCCTCAGAAGTATAATTTACTTAGATAATTAGAAAAGAAAAAAGGGGGGGGGGGGGGGGTATGGTTAGAAAAATAATTTCTTGAAAAACAGGGATCTTTTCTAGACAGTTGTCAACATGTAAGTGCGGAAACAGAAGTATGATGGAGAAAACCAAAGTAGTATAGCACATGATCTCCCATCATAAGGAAAACTCATATATTCAGTGCAGGGAAGAAGAGGCAGAAAGTAAAATACTGTTAGTAAGAATACAATGTCACCTCTAATAGCAAAGCTACATGGGGGAGACTTCCCAGAGATCTCACCGGCCCTCTTCAGTGATCAGATGTGCTCTGACATGCTGTTACAATGCCTGACTGTGTACTATAGTGACCTGTAACTAGGCAACACAGCTCTTCCTTAGAAACATCTTCTCTGCACATGCTCAGTCCTCACTGGAGATTTTTTTCTTCCTCAGAGCTTTATGTAGACACAACACAAACACAGTGAGTGCAAAACAGTCTCAGAGATATATATATATATATATATATATATATATATATATATATATATATATATATATATATATATATATATATATATATATATATAAACAATGCTCTAAGAACTTGTGGTGCCCTCTTCTTTCAGTAAATTCCACTTACTTTTTATGACTTGTATGTTATTCAATAGTAGCATGTCAGAATGATTGCATAGATCACAAACCAGTGTTATGGGCAGATCTGGATTGATAGATTGTTTCTAAACCCAGATAAAACTAATATATTGCGACCTTTAAATGTGATGGCTGTATTTGTTTGTTAATCTTTTTTGCTTTATTTTAACCTGGTTATCCGGCTAATAACACAAATGTTTATATTCCTTGTGACAGCAATAAAAGTGATCATAAAAATAAAATAAATGAAAAAAAAGTGCCCCCACCCCTCCGTGCTCATGTGCAAAAGTGAACTCACGTATTAGTCCCGCACACACCCAGACAACGATCATTCCACACATATGAGGTATCACCACAAACGTCAGATCATGGGCAGTAATTCTCACACTAGACCTTCTCTCAAATTCTAAAGTGGTATTCTGTAAAGGCATTTAAAACATCACCTATGGATAGTAAAATGTATGTTGTTTGTCGCCGTTGCACAGGCATGCGCAATTTTAAAGCGGGACAGGTTTGGTATCTGTTTACTTGGTGTAACATCTTTTAGATTTTACCAACAAATTGGGTTATGTATTGTTTTTTTGCATGCAATTCAAAAAAGTGTATTTTAAAAAAAAAAGCGTTTAAAAAAAACCGCTGCGCAAATACTGTGTGACATAAAAAATTATTGCTTCTGCTTTAAAAAAAAAATATATATAATGTTTGTTACATGTAAACAAAAAGTGCCAGAAAAAGGCCTGGAGCTAAAGTGGTTAAGGTAGGCCATAAACAGTGCAAATTAGTGGCTGCAGGAAAGAAATTTGCATGATTCCCCTATCAGCGCAGACAGTTCTGACAGGGGAATCTCTCCTGCCGAGCTATTGTCTGCTCCTGATGGAGGGGCGGAGGAAGCTGCCCCCACTGGGAGACGACAGTGATTACCACTAGTGGCTATAGCAGCCGCTTGCGATAATCGGACGCAAATTCGGCATGCTGGTTGTACCCAAGTTGATTGATCGATCATTCAGCCTGTCCATTAATGGTTTAAATCTTGTATGGCCATCCTAACTCTCTACTTTGGCCTCCACCGTCTTCGCCCACTAACTCACTCACTGCCCAGAAGATTGCTGATCACTTCAAAAATAAGACTTTAGCCATTTGTGATGGGATCTCCACTGTGCAGGGATCTCCCCCATCTAACAAGCCATGTCCCCTCCAAATTCAATATTTTCCTCTTTTAGCCTGTTAGGCCCCTTTCACACTGGGGCGTTTTTCATGCGGTGCAGCGCTAAAAATAGCGCCTGTTCACCGCATGAAAAAATCCTGCCCCTTTAACTCCAGTGTGAAAGCACGCGGGGCTTTCACACTGGAGCGGTGCGCTAGCAGGATGAAAAAAAAAGTCCTGCTAGCAGCATCTTTGGAGCGGGATAGGAGCGGTGTGTTCACCGCTCCTATACCGCTCCCTTCCCATTGAAAAGAATGGGAGACCGCGGTAAAACCGCGGCAATACCGCCGCAAAGCGCCGCTACGGCGGCGCTCTGCGGGGGGTGTTTAACCCTTTTTCGGCCGCTCGCTCGGGGGGGTAAAACCGCACCGCGAGCGGCCGAAAACCGCGGTAAAAACAACGGTAAAGCAGCGCTAAATATAGTGCTGCTTTACCGTCACCGCGGCTCACCGCCCCAGTGTGAAAGGGGCCTTACCATAGGAGTTGCTAAACTTCTTTCTAACGCACCCACCTAGACACCTGGATCCTGTTGCCTCACAACTACTATTCTCTTGCTTTATCCTACACTCTCCAACTCACATCTTCAATCTCTCATTCTCTATGGGTATCTTCCTTAACCCTCTAACACATGCACTGGTCACCCCCACATATAAAAAACCCTCACTGGAATCCCACCTGTCTTAACAACCTAGGACCCATCTCTATGCTCCCAATTACCTTCAATCCCATAGAATGAATTAAGGTGGGCACAATGTGGGCCCACCATCATGGGCTTGCGGCTGAAGCTCTGATTTAAATTTTACTGTTATGTGCTTAGTCACCCTTGAATCCAGGAAGGTAAAAGTAAAAGACTGTTGTGTTATCTAGCTCCTTTGACTAAGCCTAAATAGAATACGTTATTTGTATTTGTTATCATTCTAATTAAATGTATCTTATTTTATAACGGCCAATTTTCTGCCATTTTCTGGTCTGTGTCTATTTTCATTAAGGCTACTTTCACACTGGGGCGGGGGGCACTAGCGATAAAGCGCTGCTAATTTTAGCGGCGCTTTACAGGCACTCGGCCTCTTACACTGGGGCTGCAGGGGAGGTGTTTTTCAGGCGCTTTACAGGCACTATTTTTAGCCCAAGAGCGCCTGAAAAACGCACCAGTGTGAAAGGGGTCCTATCAGGGCCGATCCTAGGGTCACAGACGCCTGGGTGCAGAAATATTTCTGGTGCCCCCACGTGGGTGTGGCCATCTTACCAACTCCTCCCCTTTACAAATGTTACTATGGCAATGACTCAAACACAGAGATGCTTCCCTAAGAAGTCTTTGTTACCCTAGGATCCTCCCATGATCTTTTAACAATAAAGAAAATACAGGAAGCGTGTACACTAATGAGACCTGGAGGGGAGTCTCTCTGATGCACACAGAGAGGGCTTCTGTTAGAGAGTCTGTTAGAAAGAGCCCTCAGACATAGTACAGGAGATGGTCAGAGACTGTAGACATGATACAAGAGATGGTCAGAGACTGCAGACATGTTACAGGAGATGGTCAGAGACTGCAGACATGTTACAAGAGATGGTCAGAGACTGCAATAATAGTACAGGAGATGGTCAGAGACTGTAGACATGATACAAGAGACGGTCAGAGACTGCAATAATAGTACAGTAGATGGTCATAGACTGCAGACATGTTACAGGAGATGGTCAGAGACTGCAGACATATTACTAGAGATGGTCAGAGACTGCAGACATTGTACAGGAGATGTTCAGAGACTGCAGACATAGTACAGGAGATGGTCAGAGACTGGAGATATAATACAGGAGATGGTCAGAGACTGCAGACATAGTACAGGTACCAGTCAGAGACTGCAGACATGATACAAGAGATGGTTAGAGACTGCAGACATGATACAAGAGATGGTCAGAGACTGCAGACATAATACAAGAGATGGTCAGAGACTGCAGACATACTACAGGAGATGGTCAGAGACTGCAGACATAATACAGGAGATGGTCATAGACTGCAGACATGTTACAGGAGATGGTCAGAGACTGCAGACATGTTACAAGAGGTGGTCAGAGACTGCAGACATGTTACAAGAGAAGGTCAGAGACTGCAGACAATGTTACAGGAGATGGTCAGAGACTGCATACATGATACAAGAGACAGTCAGAGGCTGCAATAATAGTACAGGAGATGGTCGGAGACTGCAGACATACTACAGGAGATAGTCAGAGACTGCAGACATAATACAAGAGATGGTCAGAGACTGCAGACATACTACAGGATATGGTCAGAGACTGCAGACATAATACAGGAGATGATCATAGACTGCAGACATGTTACAGGAGATGGTCAGAGACTGCAGATATATTACAAGAGATGGTCAGAGACTGCAGACATGTTACAAGAGATGGTCAGAGACTGCAGACATGCTACAAGAGATGGTCAGAGACTGCAGACATGTTACAAGAGATGGTCAGAGAATTCAGACATATGATCATACATGATGATCAGAGACGGCAGACATAATACAAGAGATGGCCAGAGACTGCAGACATAACACAAGAGATGGCCAGAGACTGCAGACATATTACAGAAGATGGTCAGAGAATGCGGACATATTACAGGAGATGGTCAGAGACTGGAGATATAATACAGGAGATGGTCAGAGACTGCAGACATAGTACAGGTACCAGTCAGAGACTGAGGACATGAAACAAGAGATGGTCAGAGACTGCAGACATGATACAAGAGATGGCCAGAGACTGCAGACATCGAAAACCCCACCCCACCCCCGAAGAGTGGCAAGGACCTGGCTCAGTGACTGTCTCCTCACTGAAACAACGCTCCCCAGCCAGAGGTAAGGCACCTGCACTTGTTAATTGTGATGTAAATTTCTTTCTTCATGACAATTTTAAATTTTGGCAGTGGCAGCTTGTGTTTTTTTTCTAGCACCCTCCCCCCCACCAGCAGACTGATCTAGCACACCCCCCGGCCCCCCCCCCCAGCAGACTCATCTAGCACACCCCCCCGGCCCCCCCCCCCCAGCAGACTCATCTAGCACACCCCCCCCCCAGAGCAGACTCATCTAGCACCCCCCCCCCCCCAGCAGACTCAGCTAGCACCCCCCCCCCCCAGCAGACTCATCTAGCACCCCCCCCCCCTCAGCTAACACCCCCCCAGCAGACTCATCTAGCACCCCCCCCAGCAGACTCATCTAGCACACCCCCCCAGCAGACTCATCTAGCACCCCCCCCAGCAGACTCATCTAGCACA
>CM053028.1:216393975-216404790 GCA_028564925.1 Lithobates sylvaticus
GTGCACGTTCTCAAGGGATCTGCCTATTCCTGCCCTGCTTCAGAAAATGCTAGTTGTCATTCATGCTGGTCCTGTGAACTCAATACTTTTGTTAATAATGATGTGAAAGTCATAAATGGCAGCCACTATAGTTTTTTGAGTACAGATTCCCTTTAAGGTTATCTCTTTTTGCTGGCTACTTTCAATGTTGTCATGTAATCTTTGTTACAATCCTAAACAGAGCTTTACCTGGAAGAGCTAAGTGACCATGTCGAAGAGAAAGATATGGAATGCCAGACAGATGCCTTCTTGGACAGACCACCCACACTCTGTATATTCCGGCAAAGACAGGAGTTGATGTTTCCACTCAGATTTTGGAAGGAGAAGTAATTATAAAAAAAAAAAAAAAAACTTGTCTAGGTTCATAGTGCTGAAATTCGCAACATGATAAAATATAAAATTGACCTTTAAGTGTACATTTCCTGGATGCTGCTGGGTTTGATCAATCCCATTTTTTCTCAGAGGATTAGGTGATAAGATTAGACCTATTTCCTTTCTCACTTTTCATTCCAAGTCTGCTGTTAGAATTCACAGGGCCCGGTACAGCCTACCTGACAGCCACCCGAAAATATCAAAACTGTGTTAAGTTAATGAATAAAGTTCTGTTTGTAAAGGGCTCTGTGCCTGGTAGCTGGTGGTGATCCAAGACTGATTCATCTTTATGAAGGTCAGTCGATCAACCGAGTCGGTGGACAGGCGTACCTTGTGATCGGTGACAGCCTCCAGCAGCACTGAATGTGCGTTCCGAAAGAACGCTGGATGCAGGACAAGCAAGTAGCTTAATTGCATACTGTGCAAGCTCTGGCCAGTGATCCATCCTCAAGACCCAGTAAGCCAGAGGATTTTCGGTGTTGAACTTCTTTCGACGGTCCAGCAGCTGGGGCAGGGAAATTTGCCTGGTACAATCGGACCAAGTACTTGGCTGTGACACACCTAATTCTACACCTTCATTCCTCTCAGTGCAGCTTTTAGAGAGCACTGAAGGCATAGTGGGGTTGGAGATCCCAGCTGATGAGGAGCAAGTAGAGGTCCACTTTGTTCTTTGGTGTGGGTCTTTAAAATACGCTTGCCAACGAGCTGCATGGCAGGTCAACATATGTCTGGTCATGCTTGTGGTGCCCAAGCAGCTGATGTTTTGGCCACGCGAGATACGCTTGAGACATATGTTGCAAATAGCAGCAGTGCGATCTGATGCACTCGTCTCACACCAAAGAACTTTTGTAATAACGCGCAGAGGCAGCGCCCTGCACAGGCGGAGCTCTGCGGTGTGATTCAGTCAGTTTGCTGCCCTTAAGCTGGCCCCCAGAGGGCATCCTGCCTCGTTGGAGATGTGCTGCCTCCTCCTCCTCCTCTTCTCTCCGATCAAGCACCCACGTGGAGTCAGTGACCTCATCATCCCCTCCCTCTTCACCACTGGAGCAAACCTGGAGCATGTACCCAACATTGTGGTCAAACAGTTCGGGGGACTCCTCAGGAGGACATGGTGGGTCTAGGGAAGGAGTGACTGATGACATTGAGACGAGGGAAGAGTACGCGTTGGCAGCTGCTTTGCCAGTACCCTGAGCCTGGGTGAGAGAGGATGAGGAGGGCTTGGTCATCCACTCTACCAAGTCTTCAGCATGATGCGGCTCAACATGTCCAGCTGCCGAAAATAAGGACAAGCATGTCTCAAGGCCACGTGCTGATGACGATGCACCGCGTCCACGACCAGCACTGTTGTCTCTAAACACAGAGTCTGCTTGCCCTCTTTTATTGGCTCGTGACTGTCTGCTTCTCCTTGTTGGCCTTCCAGACATTGTAATGGCCTGCAGGGAGATGGGAAAAACAGCAATTGGGTAGTGTATATTGTGCTGGAGGCACACAACACACACTAACTCAGGGCTCAAAATTTCAGGTCCTGAGATACTAGCCAGGCCTTAAGAGTTACTCGCCACCAGTTACCCCACCCAAACCTTACCCTGCCCCGCCCCTAAACTCTAATTAAATTACAACGTAATTATAACCCCCAGCATTGATGTCAGCATTAAAAAAAAAACAGCACTGGTATCAGAAGACGCACTAGTAACTCCCAGCATTGAAGTCAGTGGACCAGTGGCAGCTGGTGCTCAAAATTTTTTTTTTGGGGGGGGGGGGGGCGCAAACAAACTGAAAAAAAAAAAAACATCAATTGCAGCCATTGTGCCATCAAACGCAGCCACTGTGCCCATCAAACGCAGCCACTGCACCCATCAAACGCTGCCCATGTGCCCATCAATTGCCGCTACTGTGCCCCATCAAATGCTGCCAGTGAGCATTGCCCTGCACTTACCTGTCTCGCAGCGGGTCAGCGGCAGTGTCCTGCACGCTCCTCAAGGTCTTCTTCCATCCTCTCTATCAGGCGTCCAATCACAGCGCCTGATGTTTCAGCCAATCAGGTGACAGGTAACAGACCTGAGCACCTGATCGGCTGAGAGGCAGTTCATTGTTAGCAAAGCGAATTCCTTTGCTTTGCTAACACACAGCTGAGTGAACAGCGAACGCACAGCATTGCGCCCACTGTTCACCTTTTTGGGCGCCTATTAGAGCCTACGGCTCTAATCAGGCACTTCCAAAAAACACCCCCGCCACTGTAATTCAGGTGCCAGCACCCGAAAAGTGGCCAGACACCCGAATAGCAGATGTCAGCGGCGATCATAGATAGATTCAGGCAATGCCTGAATCTATCTATGGTGATAGAGAAGTGCCAGGAGAGAGGGGGCGGCACTCCTGCGCCCTTTATGGACGCACTGCCACTGCAGTGGACGCATTAATAACCGCTAGCGCAGGTGTCACTATTAATATCCCCCTCTCCTACATTGGTGGTTAGTGGCATTGAAATGTAACCCCTCCCAGGACCCCCAATGTGGGGGGAGGGGGTTAACTTTTACTGACATTACCACAAATGCAGAAGGGGGTGGTGGGTTAAAATTTCACCCTCAATTTCAGCCTGTTCCAGTCCCATTGCCCTAACGCTATGGTGCTGGACAGGGACCAATGAAAAAAGTTGTTAGCTGAGCTTACCTCAGCACACACTCGCTCCTTATAAGTTCACATGACCCTCTTTCAGGAGTGCAGGCATCATGTGGACGGGTGGACAAATGCCGCGTACACACGAAGGGACAATCCCGCGGGATTATCCTCTGGACTGAAGTCCAGCGGATAATCCCCTCGTGTGTGGGCGCCGGCGGACTTTTTGGCGCCAAAGTACGGCGGACTAAAGTTTGAAGTTTTGTTTTCAAATTATCCGCTGGACTTGGCAGTCCAGCGGATAATCCCGCCGTTAGTGGGCAAGTCCGCGGGACTTTTGAAATGAACGGACTTGCCGCTCATCGGCAAGTCCGTTCATTTAGCACGTGACTTCAGGTTACGTAGCTAGCGTAGGCAGTAAATGCCGCCGCGCTAGCTCCGTGACCTGGCATGGATTTAAAGGGACTCCCCACGCCGAAAAAAACGGCGTGGGGGTTCCCCCCAAATCCATGTCAGACCCTCATCCGAGCACGCAGCCTGGCAGGCCAGGAAAGGGGTGGGGACGAACGAGCCCCCCCCCCTCCTGAGCCGTACCAGGCCGCGTGCCCTCAACATGGGGGGTGCCCTGGGGAAAGGGGGGCCGTGCGGCCCCCCCACCCCAAAGCACCTTGTCCCCATGTTGATGAGGACAAGGGCCTCTTCCCGACAACCCTGGCCGTTGGTTGTCGGGGTCTGCGGGCGGGGGCTTATCGGAATCTGGGAGCCCCCTTTAATAAGGGGCCCCCCAGATACGGCCCCCCACCCTATGTGAATGAGTATGGGGTACGATGTACCCCTACCCATTCACCTAAGGTGTAAAATGTAAAGTAAAAAAAAAACACCCACACTTTTGAAAAAATAGTTTATTGTTTATTGCACTGCTCCGGGTCGTCGCCGCCGTCGTCTTCTTCCGTCTTGGGGGTCTTCTCGCCGGACTCGCCGGACTCCCCCGCCATTTACCAAGCTCTTTTACCGAGCGAGGGGAGTCCGGCTACCTTCTTCGTCGTCGCCGCCGTCGTCTGGGGGTCTCGATCCGCCTTCGGGGGTCTTCTTCCGTCTTGGGGGTCTTCTCGCCGGACTCCCCCGCCATTTACCAAGCTCTTTTACCGAGCGAGGGGAGTCCGGCTACCTTCTTCGTCGTCGCCGCCGTCGTCTGGGGGTCTCGATCCGCCTTCGGGGGTCTTCCGGGGGTCTCTTCTGTTCTTGCGGCGGTCGTCGTCTTCCGCGCCGCCGGCGCCTTGTCCTTCTTCTTGTCCTTCTTGTTCTTCTTCTTCTTCCGATGTTGACCCGTCGCTGTCTCTGCCCGGAATGCCTGTGCCGATCTGCGCTCGGACTTATATAGGGACATGGGGGACAGGGTCACATGTTCATGTCACATGGTGACCCCGCCCCCTTGCGATGTCACAGTCCCAGCATCCTCCGGGACTGTGACAACACAAGGGGGCGGGGTCACCATGTGACATGTGCATGTGACCCTGTCCCCCATGTCCCTATATAAGTCCGAGCGCAGATCGGCACAGGCATTCGGGCAGAGACAGCGACGGGTCAACATCGGAAGAAGAAGAAGAACAAGAAGGACAAGAAGAAGGACAAGGCGCCGGCGGCGCGGAAGACGACGACCGCCGCAAGAACAGAAGAGACCCCCGGAAGACCCCCGAAGGCGGATCGAGACCCCCAGACGACGGCGGCGACGACGAAGAAGGTAGCCGGACTCCCCTCGCTCGGTAAAAGAGCTTGGTAAATGGCGGGGGAGTCCGGCGAGAAGACCCCCAAGACGGAAGAAGACCCCCGAAGGCGGATCGAGACCCCCACGACGGCGGCGACGACGAAGAAGGTAGACTCCCCTCGCTCGGTAAAAGAGCCGAGAAGAGCGGAAGAAGACCCCCGAAGGCGGAGAGACCCCCAGACGGCGGCGGCGAGGAAGACTTCCCCCCTCGGTAAAAGAGCTTGGTAAACGGAAGAAGACCCCAAGACGGGAAGACCCCCAGCAGTGCAATAAACTATTTTTTCAAAAGTGTGGGTGTTTTTTTTTACTTTACATTTTACACCTTAGGTGAATGGGTAGGGGTACATCGTACCCCATACTCATTCACATAGGGTGGGGGGCCGGTATCTGGGGGGCCCCTTATTAAAGGGGGCTCCCAGATTCCGATAAGCCCCCGCCCGCAGACCCCGACAACCAACGGCCAGGGTTGTCGGGAAGAGGCCCTTGTCCTCATCAACATGGGGACAAGGTGCTTTGGGGTGGGGGGGCCGCACGGCCCCCCTTTCCCCAGGGCACCCCCCATGTTGAGGGCACGCGGCCTGGTACGGCTCAGGAGGGGGGGGGGGGCGCTCGTTCGTCCCCACCCCTTTCCTGGCCTGCCAGGCTGCGTGCTCGGATGAGGGTCTGACATGGATTTGGGGGGAACCCCCACGCCGTTTTTTCGGCGTGGGGATTCCCTTTAAATCCATGCCAGCTTGCGGAGCTAGCGCGGCGGCATTTACTGCCTACGCTAGCTACGTAACCTGAAGTTACGTTCGAAATGAACGGACTGCTCCGTGTGTGGGCAAGTCCGTTCATTTTCAAAAGTCCCGCGGACTTTTGGCCGGCGGATTATCCGCTGGAGAAGTCCGTGCGTGTGTGGGCAAGTCCACACCCTCGGAAAGTCCAGCGGACCTAGCCGGAAAGTCCCGCGGGATTGTCCGCTGGACTAGGTCCGCCGGCAAAAGTCCCTACGTGTGTACGAGGCATCCGTTCGTATCACACGAATTTGATGCGAACAGCCCGCAGAGTTCTGGTCTTGACGAACGGCCGATGTTCGATTCGAACATGGGTTTGAATCGAACACCGGGCTCATCAATTTCAATTTCAATAAACACCCTCTAATATTGCAAGATACCACGAGTACTGGTATTATATAAAGATGATTCTCTATGGTTGACCAACTTTGTCCTACAACAAAAGTATATAGGCTAAAATAAAATAACCAAAATGGTTACCAGTAATCTTTGCTCATTTCCTTTTACAGCTTTTTGACTTTGATCTGGAGGTTAAACCGCTGCTGGAGGTGCTGATTGGCAAAACAGTTGAGCAGGCTTTACTTGAGGTAATGGAAGAAGAAGAACTTGCCAGCTTAAGAGCGCAACAGCGTGCCTTTGAGGAGCTGCGCAATGCTGAACTTGCCGAGGCACAACGTCTCGAGGAACAGGAGAGAAGACACAGGGAAGAAAAGGTATACAAGCTTAGTATTTAGGGGCTATGTTTTTTAAAGTGATGATCAGCGAATGAGTTCACTGCAATGGACACAAAGTTTAAATATGTAATTTAAGTCGAGAGTTATTGCAATATTTTTTTGTACAGGAACGACGCAAACAGCAACAAAGAGAAAAACTTTTGAAAGAAAAGGAGACGGCAGAGAAGGTGGCAGCAAGAGCTTTTGCACAGCAGTACCTGGCTGACCTTATTCCATCGGTGTTCAGCAGCCTAAGGGACAATGGATATTTCTATGACCCAGTGGAAAGAGGTTTGTATTTTCAAACATATAACTATCTATCTTGGTTATAAATGTAAAACACACCTGAGGACTTCATGACATTCATGCGTCATTGTCATATTGTGTAAAACTGTTAGCAAACATATCTATACTGAGTAAATTTGAAGTACAGAAACTGCCTGCAGACCTTTGAGTGTGTGAGTTCAGCTGAATTTGTGTGCTAATTACATTTGTTAGAACTGCAGCCATCTTGCCACCCCTTGTGCCCATAGTTGCATAGCTTATAAGGTCGAAAAAGACACAGGCCCATCCAGGTCAACTTATGTGTGTGATTTTTATTCTATACCAATAGTCACATACCATAGAAGAAATGGAAAATACACAGGTCCATCCAAGTCCACTTATGTGTGTGTGATTTTTATTCTACAATAGTCACATACAGTGCCCAATTATGTGCCACTTTGTGTTGGTCTATCACGTAAAATCCCAATAAAATACATTTATGTTTTTGGTTGTAACATGACAAAATGTGAAAAAATTCAAGGGGTATGAATACTTTTTTTTTAAGGCACTGTATGTGACTATTGTTATAGAATAAAAATTACACACACATAAGTTGACTTGGATAAACCTGTGTCTTTTTCAAACTTAAAAGCTACAGTAGCTTATAAGTTTGAAAAAAGACTCAGGTCCATCCAAGTAAACTTATGTGTGTTTGATTTTTTTATTCTATAACAATAGTCACATACAGTAGCGTATAAGGTTGAAAAAAGACACAGGCCCATCCAGTTCAACCTACTGTATTTGAATGTATGTGTGTGAAATGTAAATGGTAAATGAAAGGTAAATGAAAGTCATGGCAGCAGGAGTTTTCTACTGTCTATGCTAAAGAGAAACTCTGGGTACACTGCTAACTCAACACACTGTTTACCCTCCAAAGGATTTATAATTCTGTATAGCAAGTCTCGTGATGCATGTAGTTCCTGATTAAAGTATATCTAAATTTAAAAACAAAATGTAATATCTTGCAGAGTACCAGTATTTAGAAAAGGTGGCACCATTCATTTTTTTTCAGCTTAATTTTGATCCAATAAACTTGTAAATAACAAACTTCCTGTCTTAGGATGGCTACGCTTACTCACGCCACTGTATCTATGGAGGGAGTCACCCAGGCTGAACTTTAAACATGTATTCCCCTCTTGATCTCTTTTGCATGAGGGGTGGGAGAATTTTTTTTCAGAAGGAAAATTACATTGTTTTTACTTTCAGTGCAGCTAACAGGAAATGAGAGACATTTCTGGCAGAGGTTAACATATATTTTCTGTACTTGTTAAAAATTTTCTTGGCCTGAAAAATAGAAACAAATACAGTAACCACATCCCAGGATCTGTAAGCTGCAACATGTTTTGTTCTTGGGTTTATCTTGGGTTAACATGTTAGCTTTCAATATCTCGTTGCTGCCTCCAGCCTCCTCCTTGGACATTGAATTAGCAAGTAAGTAGACTGCCTGGCTTTGACTTACATGGCTAATGCATGCAGCTGGGGCTTCACTTACAAACAGGGTTTTCCAGGACTACTTCAAAAGTTTACAACACCCAAGCCCATGCAGACTTTGCAATATGTGCAATGGATGCTGATCCCAGACCACTTACAGCAGGGGTTCCCAACCTTTTTGGCATCGGGGACCGGCCGCATTGGAGAAAATTTTATGCCAAGGCCTGTTGGGGCAATGGCTGGTGTTGGCGCTTCAATCATCACAGCACCATGCTTGATATGGTGTCAGGATAATTGAAGCGCATTATTTCTATTATTACGTTGTAATATAAAATTAAATGGTTCAACTCACCATAATGCTAAATCAGGGGGAGCCCTGAGCGTGTCACTTGCCACCGTCTCATGCCACCAGATTCAGCTTTTCACTTGCCACGTCACATGCCACCAGATTCAGCTTGTCACTTGTCATGTCGCCTGCTACCAGATGTGGATTGTAACTTGCCACGTCGACTGCCAACAGATGCAGCTTGTCACATCACCTGCCACCAGATGTGGATTGTCACTTGCCAAGTCACCTGCCACCAGATGCAGCTTGTCACGTCGCCTGCCATCAGATGCAGCTTGTCGCATGCCACGTCACCTGCCACCAGATGCGGATTGTCATTTGTCACGTCACCTGCCACCAGATGCAGATTGTCACTTGCCATGTCGCCTGCCACCAGATGGGGATTGTCACAATCCTGCCATCAGATGCGGATTGTCACTGTTGCCTGCCACCAAAAAATACCAGATGCAGCTTGTCACTTTTTAAATGTAAAGGCAATTTGGTGGCAGGCAACAGTGACCAGTGACAGCAGAGAAAGAGGCTTCTCTCACGGAACTGCGGTGATGCAGGGCGGGTGGTGAGAGATGATGTCATCTCTCTGCTCGCCCGCCAGCTATCTCTTTCAGCCGCCCGCCCCCAGGCTCTCTGTCTTTCACTCCCGGTCGCCCGTCTGCTCTCCCCCCCCCCCCCGCCAGCTCTCTCTCCCCCACTGCAGGGAGGCCACAGCCTGGTAATGGGCAGCAGCTCAGTGACTGGGGAACCCGACTTCCCCTCATAAAAGGCCATATCAACACCATATGTAGGGAGCACAACTCACACAGGGCTCTGCAATTTACTTTGGTCTAGATTATTTCTCTGGAAGCCCGACTGAACACCTGGAGCCTGGGTCACCTTTGCATGTGCTTCTTGAGGGGGTTAACTGTCATCACCAGGAGGGCAACTCCTTTACACTAATCACCACCTGCTCCTGAGACAGTCAGGTTTTTACAAATATACGTATTTACGCTTCTCCCAGATATTGGATGAGCCCATCATATCACATTTCATGTACTTGCAAGCTTAAAGTATAACTAAAGGCAAAGATTTTTGTTTTACTTTTGAATGGAGTAGAGATGGATTGGGAGACCTGTTAGTTTTTATTGCTGTCTGTGCCCCAGTAAGGAGATTCACCCTTTTATATTTGTCCTGTTTACCATTATCATTGAAAGTGAAAGTAATAGAAATCTCATTTTGAGTTGTCCCCAGAAAAGTAATAGAGGGGAAATCTTCAATAGGAACACTAGTTCTGGTGATCTGGGCATGGATTTCCTCTCACTATCTGTTTGGCTATGGGACAAGAAGTGAAGGAAAATCTCTGCAATGGGACACAGATGGCAAAACAAATCTGACAGGGGTTATAGCCCTCCTGTATTCTATCCAAGACAAAAAAAAAGTTTTGCCTATAGTTCAACTTTAACCTGTAGCTGACCGCCCACTGTCAAATGACGGCGGAGCGGTGCAGCTCTTGTGGCGGGGCCGCCGTCATATGACGGCGCTCGCTTTTTGGCCACTAGGGGGCGCGCGCCGCGGGAGGCGCGCACCCGCCGCGTAGCTGGGGACCCGATGCGCTTGCCCGGCGGCCGCGATGTCGGCCTGGCACCCGCGATTGCCAGGTAACTGAGCAGGACGTGGATCTGTGTGTGTAAACACACAGATCCACGTCCTGTCAGAGGAGAGAGGACCGATGGTGTGTCCCTTGTACATAGGGACACCGATCGGTTCCCCTCCCCCAGTCAGTCCCCATCCCCCCACAGTTAGAATCACTCATATAGGGAACATATTAACCCCTGCAGTGCCCCCTAATGTTAA
The DNA here is from genome assembly GCA_028564925.1 of Lithobates sylvaticus. NCBI lineage: Eukaryota > Metazoa > Chordata > Amphibia > Anura > Ranidae > Lithobates > Lithobates sylvaticus. The sequence goes on from CM053028.1 coordinate 216,404,182, forward strand.
CCCCTTCCCTGCCAGTCACATTTATACAGTAATCAATGCATGTTTTATAGCACGGATCGCTGTATAAATGTGAATGGGTCCCAAAAATGTGTCAAAAGTGTCCGATATGTCCGCCGCAATGTCGCAGTCACGATAAAAATCGCAAATCGCCGCCATTACTAGTAAAAAAAAAAATAATAATAAAAATGCTATAAATCTATCCCCTATTTTGTAGACGCTATAACTTTTGCGCAAACCAATCAATACGCTTATTGCGATTTTTTTTTTACCAAAAAATATGTAGAAGAATACGTATCGGTCTAAACTGAGAAAAAAAATTTGTTTAAAAAAAAAAAAAAATTTGGATATTTATAATAAAAAGTAAAAAATATTGTGTTTTTTTCAAACTTGTCCCTCTTAATTTGTTTATAGCACAAGAAATAAAAACTGCAGAGGTGATCAAATACCACCAAAATAAAGCTCTATTTTGTGGGGAAAAAATTATAAAAATGTTATTTGGGTACAGCCTTGCATGACCGCGCAATTGTCATTCAAAATGCAACAGCGCTGAAAGCTGAAAATGGCTTGGTCAGGAAGGGGGTGTTCGTGCCTGGTAGGCAAGTGGTTAAA